>JAQIWN010001798.1:0-18603 GCA_034699025.1 Entomobrya cf. arborea Gr-Col-00668
TAATAGTTACTAATTCCTGTTATATTGCTGACTAATTTTAAATTTCAGCCTATGCCTGATACTAGTATGAAGTGGATGCCTGTCTATGTACTGAACTGAACTGAAACGTTGTTCATCATTCATCATCATAAGTTCGAATTCATAATAAAAAGTTTGAAATTTTTTAATTATAAATTAATTCTACAAAGCCATGTAAGATAAGGGCATAGATTTACAAAGCTACAAATTGAAATCTGACACCTGAATGCCAACAGAACAGAACCAACCAGCGAAATTTGTATGCACATAATTTATCCTGCTTCTTTATTACAACGGTTTGCTAGATAAATTAATGTGAAATGAAAACGAGCATGTTTTATGGACAAAAAAGAAGAGAATATACGAAAAGTTTGAACTTTCTTGAACCACGCATTCAATCAAAATGTAAACATTGACATATGATTGCAGATTGTGATCACGTTTAATCATAATTAATTAAATTTCGTTTCGTCAATAGTCAATACCTGTATTTGATTTCCCATTTTGAATACATCCAAGACGAACTTAACTTTTACCACTGAAAAATAGGGTAAAGAAATTTTGCTCCTTTATATCAACGCGTTAGTATAGTTGCAGTTTCAACTTAATTGACTGTGCATGTATAAATTTAATTAAAAGAAGTTGTTTGCAAGCACAGAGCAAGATATGGCGTTAAACATGTGGGCGAAGTTTGTGTGTAGTAGTAAAAATGTGACACAGTTACCACAATTTCAGCAAATTCGGGTAAGAATAACACCGTCAACCGTCATTCGAACTGGAAATCAAGTTAACAGTTAACATCACAGTTACAATTATTTTTTTTACATTTGGTTCAATTTGAATTTGCTTTATTTAAGAACAACACGTGGGTCTTAAAAAGGGCTCACCCCGCCCCACTAGTTAAGCCACAAAAACGGGTATCCCTTCGAGGAAAGCATTTCGTCTATGAAACCGTTGAAGCCAATGTAACAAAACCACCGCAGACCTTTAATATTATTTTAACGAAATTCGTTGAAGGTAACGTTATATTATGCTGTCTTTTTATTTGTATGCGTGTTTTTTGTATGTACATCTCATCTAAGATTGTCATCAGAAAAATATCTAAAATTAGCTTTGTCGTGATACCCAATAGACATTGGAAAAGCTGGTGACATAGTGAACGTTAAAGAACAGTTAGGAAGGTTTCTAATTATGACTCACAAAGCTGCTTACACTTCCCCTGAAAACATTGAAAAATATGCAGATGGATCCAGTACGGAAAGAACATTCAGCTCAAAATATGCAGCCACGGTAAGTCTAAAGGCATTTGTGTGATAGTGATAATTTCTGAATGAATGTTCAGTGTTTTAGTGAAGGTTCTATGATATTTTTGATTGACTTTCTCTTCTCTCTCTGTATTTCAGACAGTCAATTTGCTGAGTAAGTTCGTATTAAATATAAGTATGAATAAGGAAAATGCTTGGACTTTAGAACCTTGGCACGTCAGATGTGCATTTCGTAAAGCTGGGGTTCATGTGCCGGAGTCAGCAATTACAATGCCTGAGAATCCGATTTCAGGACCAGATTTAGCTTTGGAAGGAAAGGAATTTTATGTAACAGTCACAGTAAGCAAGCAAATAAGAGGTTTCGTTGAATAATAATTGATAATTGTCGAATAAGTTGAGTTGATTAGTAAATTGTTGTCTTTTAGATTAACAATCAAGAAAAATCAGTCGTGCGCTGCCGTGTTCATCATTGGGCAACTAAACTGGATGAAAAACTTCCACGAGTTCGCGATCATTGGAAGTTTCCTGTTGATACGATTTTTGACGAAGACAAACAAATTACCAAGTCACTTCCGGAAATGGTACCTCCGGTTTTTGATGATGATGATGACGAAAGCTCCGAGAGACTTATTAAAAGACAAAAATGAATCAGTCCTTACATTGTTAGCTGTATGTTTGGCGTGTAAACCGTTTCTAGTTTATGATAGTAGTTGGATTTTGATACAGTTATGATACTGATGAAAATAAAAAAAAACAGTTCAAACACAACATCCAGTTTTGTGTTTATAGTAGCTATTTATTTGTTTTATCAGCGATTGGAAAAATATTTCGCTTGTAGACCAACTACAACCACCAATGCAAGTGGTGGTATAAGCATACAATTTGGCTATTTGAGATTCGGTTGAATGACACTATTTTAAGATGATCTAAATATATTAAGTACACCTGACATAATTCTAGAAACTAGATTAAATGAAAAAGTGAAAACTGAAGATTAGTTAAATGCTACACGACTTCTTGACTACAGTTTAAAGATAATACAAACTTTTCAGTCACACATTTACTCATGTACTAAGTTTCTTGTTACGTTTAAAACATTTTGTTATGCGAAAATATTCTAGTAGAGACACTTATCGATTTTAATCCAAGTACTATACTTATGCATTTATCGGTTGCACCATTTGTCTGGTCATTTGCTACATATATGTTTGAACTAGTTGATTACTCAGTATTTTGATTGAGGTGATTCTGTGGAAGAGGGTCCGTTAGGAATACAATTATTACTGCCTTCCGAGGAATCGCTTCCATTTTTGCCATTACTGCTTTCGGACGTGGAAAAGAAAGGATGCTGACGTAAATTTGTGACGTCTGGCTTGGCGAGTTCAGTTCTAGTGGTTTCGATATCACGATGAATCGCCAGTTTCAGTTCCTCTGTAACACAAAAAGTTAGAATTAATTAAGTTAAACTGTTTGTTAATAAAATGGCGTGACATGTACAATACATGAATTGAATTAGCGTTTGTATTTTCCAATTAATTAGAAAATCATTTTAAGGTGAGTTGGTTTTGGGGCATTGTGAGAAATTTGCGTTGTCACTCACAAATATATTTTTTGCCAGAGTGCAAAATTTTCTAACAGGATTTGGAAACATCCACCACACCAAGATTTAATTTGGAATGACAATTTCGATGGAATTAAGCTCATAGTATCTTACCTATACTGGAAAAATTCATTTCATCCCTGATGTATCCAATCATGCATACTTTTAAAATTGATCCATAGAAGTCATCCTCGAAATTGTGTATAATATGAGTTTCCTGCAAAACAATTTCATAGAATAAATACAAATGAAGTATAATAAGTATGCATATTTAAATTTAAATTTTTCAAATCATTTTACAAAGCATTGCGCTAAATGTGTCTATATCAAGTTCGTATCGTAACTCTGATTTGGGCACGTAGAAAACAGTTAGTCACGCAAACTCAGGAAACATCAATAATTCATTTTTCATTTTGATGAAAAATGAATCAAAAATGGTTATTTTGACTTCTGCAAAAGTAAGTACAACTGTTCATTGTTCATGAATGCTGTACCCCCTCATTGCATTTTGTGCATAGTAACACTTCATGATCTTATGCAATACATTCACTCTCGTTTCCTTATTCCATTCATATACGTGATATGGATGGATTGTAAAGATATCATGTGTTTCACCAGCTTTACTTGGAAAACATACAATAGCTTTAAACTTTAATTTCTGTCTATTATTTAGCGTGACGTGTGTGTACGTACGTGTAAAGGTTGACTATATTATATTTAGACATTTAAGCATACTGGCCACTCTTGGGAACTTTTGTTACGAATTAAATCAAATCTGAGTTTACTTACTTAAGCAGCTTACAATTCTTAAGATAACTTAAAGTTATTTTAACTGTTCTAATTTTCTCAGTGAAATTTACCATTGATTTGACTTGATTTCCAAAGTAAGGGTTCCAGCCTATAGATAAGCAGCATTCGTACACAGGACTCTGACCCACTTGTGCGAAACCATAGTAGATACCTTTGCACAGGTTTTCTGGAAGCTGGTCAACTACAGATTGCTCATAATTAGCGGTGGGGATTCCTAGACTTTTAGAACCTCTTCCAAAGCCCTTTACAACCTTTCCTTTTACGAAGTGAGGCAGAGTGTTTTTCATTTTAAGTGTAGTAGTGTAATTACGAATTACAGCAAAACAAAGTTAAGATTCTCGAATCGTAAAAACTTTGTAAGGGAAAATGAAATTTGAGCACAAAAGTAGCGAAATTGGTTCGTTTTAAAAACAAGAAGGTGAATTATTTTCCTTTCTTGGTGATTGATTATGTGTCCAATAGACAGTCTTTGAAGTGAAAACTCTCACAAATTTATATAGCAACTGCTACGTTACGTGTACAGCTACTACACTGTAACAGCCTCAATTATAGGATTAGCTTCCTTGTATGCTTCCTTCCTACAGTGAAAAGAGTTTCAAACCGTCAGCAGTATTTCATTTTCATTGTATTTAATTGATACGCACTGTGAATGTGGTCAGATAGTAAGAAGAATAGTGAGATCGAGATCTGTTACATGTGACGATCAGTAAATGAATGGTTATGTTGCCCTCTCGAACCGACCATTTCAATGTAATATTGCATCAACTATTAACTAGGATTTCTCTCTGGGTTCTTCTGGTCGTTCTGTGTAACTTAACCCAGTAACCAAAATATAAGATGGTAAGAAAAATGTGTTTTTGCTTTGCGTAGTACATAGTAAGTGTTCATGTTCCCTTGCGCTTTGCACTACTAACGTAAGTACAAATGCAGTACTGCACGGTTATATTACATTGAGATATAGAATCTGTGTTATGTATGTAGCAAAAAAGGATAATTCTTACCTAAAAAACTATCTAATTGTGACAATATAGCGCATTAGTAGTAGTTGTTGGAGTAGTACATTACTTTTACATTTAGCACTTGGATTGGAGATATGAGCTATGTATAATTTGTGTAGTGCTATATGAATATGACATATGCAAACTTGCAAAAGTAAATGACGATTAAATAGAAAACCTGTTTATATGAAGTTTTTGTCCTTTTCTGTCCAAACACCAACAACAATCGATTAACGTCATTCGCAAGCAGGTTTCTTGATGGACTTTGTTCCTTTTAGTTTTCCTCTAACATCTAAGCTGTCATGCAGAAATTTTCCTTAAAAGTAATCAAGTCTTAACTTACCCCAGTAGTCTCGATTTTGGATTTCCTGTTTACTACATGTACTCAATAAAAATAAATTTTAAAAACATGTTTAAATTATGGAATAGTATTGCTTGCTTGAAGTTGTAGGCCTATTTGACTCTATAAACAAACTGGTTTCATTTCAATTAACACTGTTTAATTTCTAAACTTATGATATAGCTCATCTCATACTCATGATAATGACGGCGAATGAATTCATACTAATCATTTATTTATTTTTTTGTAGAAATGGAACTGGAGAAAGCTTGCCTTCGGGTCTGGAGCTGCTATTGCTACATTCTCGACAGTTTATGCGTTTAGCCCAAAGCTCAAGGGAAATGAAAGTTTGATTGAAATTACTGGATTCGCAAAAAATGACAAACTACATGGTCCCCTAAAGACTGCATTTGCACAGGCGCAACGCAAAGGTGATAAAGAGATACTCTTGCAAGAAGCAATCAACAAGTCTCGTATGCTTTGCAAAAGGGTAAAAAATGAAATGGGACTCCCTGGGCTAACTGTGGGCGTATCAATTAACGGAAAAATGGTGTGGCAAGAAGGTACGAATGTATTACAAGATTAGATTAAAATTGTTATATTTTCATAAAAATGGTACCACATGTTGGCAAGTGCTCTATAACTGTCGTTTCACGATTATCGATTACATCATAAATCCTGTCTAGCCTAAATAAACTTTGGTCTTATGGTTATGAATGTGTTATGATATGATACAGGTTTCGGTTTCGCAAACATTGAAAACAATGTACGGATGAAACCAGAGAATATAATGCGGATAGCAAGTATAAGTAAAAGCATGACAATGGCTATGCTAGCCAAATTAATGGAAGAAGGGAAGATTGACATTGACAAACCAATTCAAACATACTTACCGAATTACCCTGAAAAATATATTGATGGTGAAAAGGTAGGCACAGAAAATTAATATATTTTATGCCTTATCAGATATTTTGAATTTTGATAACACTATCTCATCTCGCCAACTTTAGGTCACAATTACAACACGACATTTGCTATCTCACTTGTCAGGAATTCGCCATTATCAAAAGAAGGGAGAAAAGGAACAGGGTCAGGAAAACCATATTAATCCAACTGACGCAAATGTTGCGGAACAGGACAAATCAAAAGATGGAAAGAAAGATGATAAGGAAAAAGGGAACAAGAAGAAGAAAGAAATGGAGCAAAAAGAATACTTCTTCAAAGATAAATTTTCGAGCATGGAAGATGCTATGAAATTGTTTCAGGATGATGAATTGTTTCATAAACCTGGTGCGTTAATTGTAAATTCATGTTATAAATTAAAACTAAAAACGGGTTTTATCATAAAAATATTTAAATTTAAATCATAGGAACGAAATTTTTATATTCAACCCATGCATGGACAATCGTATCAGCAATCATTGAAAAACTTACTGAAACTGAATTCACAAAGTATTCAAGGAGAATGTTTGATTTTTGGGGACTGAAAAACACAACGATAGATATTCATGAACCAATTATCTACAATAGGGCGAGGTATGGGTATAAAGAATGTCACGAAATACAATTCTAATTTTCATGACTCATGTCATGACCAATATTTATCCTAATTTTAAGTTTCATCTCTGAACTAGTTATTATACACGTTTCAAAGATGGAGAAATCATCAATGCTCCTTACGTGGATAACTCGTATAAATGGGCAGGAGGTGGATTCCTTTCCACAGTCGGAGACTTGAACCAATTTGCTAACATTCTCTTGTATTCCATGCAAACACGAGACGGAAGTTCCAACAAGTTATGTGGTGCGTACTTATGTCATATAATTTAATATCGAAATGCCTAACATTGCAATAAAATATTATCTATTTATGTCCCTAGAAAAGGGGCTTCCCAAGACTCCATTTTTGAAGCAGTCTACAATAAAAACCGTATGGACTGGTAATCCAGTTACAGCTCGACCGGAAGTACCCGATTTTCTTTACGCTTTAGGATTTGTAGTAGGAGAACCCATAAGAAAATGTATGTTTTGTAAAGAGAGAGATTGGATGACAGTACATCATAGCGGAGCTGCCGTAGGAGCGAGCTCTATAATGTTCATGGGGTTTCCCCCTCCCAATACAAATTCCAGTAGTTGTTGTAATATTAATGAGCTTGGGGAGGTTACGACCAAAAAGCCTGATGTGAATGGTGTTGTTGTGTCAATGATAACAAATTTAACTAGCATTGGACTGACCAGGACAGCACAAGAGATCGCTAATTATTTCAAAGATTTGCTTTAGTTTATTTTTGTCTTAAAACATTTCAAGATGATTACTTAAATAATTACATAAAATTACATCGGTATCGAAGTTTCAAATCAGATTTTTGTTTTCTAACGTTTACTTATAATCACACTTACAATGTTCCCTAACTTACTTTAATGCTTTCACCATGAATTACAAAAAGAAACTTTCAAGTACGGACAATCAATGTGTTTCAAAATAAAAATATTTTTAAAAGTACGAAATAATTAAGAGACGCCAAAAGCTATTATGTAATTAGAAGTTAGTTAGGGTACGAACTCACTCACCCACGCGGAATCAGAGTCGGGTCTAAGTATCTCTTTCCAAGCGTTTTACAATATACTGATAATGTGATAGCAATAACTGATAATTGCTCTCCAACTCTGTCTTTCTACTTGCATCGTCTATCTGGGCAGCCGTTTGAAGTTCCGTTGAATTGAATTTGCGTCGCATCATTCGTTTGATGTCGGATTGCTGCTTCTACATTTAAAAATTGGGGGAATTGACGTTAATATTACAACTCATTTGTTATTTAAGGAATACACTTATTGTTTACACTTAGAATAATATTTATAAATTAAAAACAAACATTAATAGTAATTTTCTTACTTGATATGGAATATTCAAACGTCGCTTCACATCAAGACGGTATTCTTTGAACTCATTTTGATCATGAATGTTTGTCACTGCAAGACGCAACATTTCATATACTCGCCTTGCTTGTCGCTATTAATTTGGAAACAAATTCGTATACTTGTTAAGCACAATTTATAATTTATGACTAGAAATATCTTGACTCATCAGTCATAATATAATGTATTGATTAATTAGTGTATTCATACCGTAGTCATTTTAAGGACTTCTTTCGTTTCTTCAGCCATTGCCGTAGAAAATCCCTGCTTCAACTTGTCGCGAGAGTAGGCTGAGAGTTTACTGCAGTCTCGAGCATCAACAAAGTCTCTGAGCCTTTCAAAGTCATCGGAAGGATCTTCAACTGCAAGCAATTCATAAAATTAACAGTTAATTGATTAATCATATTCCAACTTTCTTAACTCAACTCTATACATTAGTAATGAATGATTAAATGATTACTTGTGATCTCTTTCACTTTTGGATTGCTTCTGTACTCTCTGTAAACAGTCGATAATAGCTCGACCGCTAGGCCTTGGCGTTGGAAGGGCGGCAGGATGAGCATTTGAGCGACACGAGGTCGTATTTTCTCAGGATAACAATAAAAGTTGTACACTGAAGAGTATCCAACAAATGCATGCATCGTGTTTCCTTCTGGGGACTTGTACTTTTCAAACCTATCAATATAGACCAAATAATCAATAACCCAATTCAATTGTTAATTAGCTTGCGAAAGATCATATTTACTGGTAAACAGAAAAAAATTATCGTTAAGAGGGATCAAATCTTACATCACGTAAAATTTCCAGCGCTCATCATCCGGGTCGACGAAAGAAGCAGCATCAATGAACCACAAAATGAATGTTTCCATTTTCAATAAGTATTCCTTGAACTTTGGAACAGTAATATCACAAGTGTAAATCTCATATGTTTTGGGTGCTGTGGAAGTGCCATTCACACGAGATCCATGTCCATTGATCTTTTCGACAGGTGTTGGAGGTCTTTTAGCAAGAGTGAATGTGTGAACAAGTTCGCCAACTGGTTGGAAATTTATCTGAGACTTTTCGATCTTGGCAGAGAAGTCATCTAAGTTTGTAGTGTAACCAGACCGTACCACTTCTCCAAGTTTTTCAACCAAGTTGTCAGGCTAAGGACACCAAACAGTTAATAGATTAGTTGACTGTAGCAAATTACAACGAAAAATTTAAACGTTACACGTTACGAAACATAAACTATTCATGCCATTACTTCTATTCCATCTGCCAAAGATTGAGACACTTTTGACTTGAACCTGATTCCTAAGAAGGGATTGAGGCTGCCAGCGGTGAAGTACAGCTGAACCTGAAGATTCTCATATCCAAAGATGGTTTCACTAAAAGAGAAATGATAAGGGCATTAATACACAGTTCCTCAACAGAACGTGGGCATATATTTTAAATAAGTTATTATCATTCACACCTTTGATTGAAAATTTGATGACACATATCAGGCCGGAAGCTAGTATTTTCATCCTCCAAATCCGCCACTGAACGCACTGCGTATTTAAAAAATCACAGAAAATTCAAATTTCGAACTTTACTCTTTAAACTGTATACATACATGCAAGATAACTTCAAAAGAATTAACGCTAACTGCTTTGTGCTTACCCATCTTAAATTCAATCACTTCATTTCCGTCAGCCACATACTTTTCCAACTGCGAAGTCTTGTCGCCAGCAATCCTTGGCTCGCCTCCTTTTAAAATATAAACAACAAACATCAATCATCATCGCTAATTAAACATTAACATCTTTCAACACTCCTAAAATTGTCAGTTAAGTAACTGTGAACTTACTGTGATCCATTATGGCGTTGACACCTTTCTTTTTCCTCCAAAAATCTTAAAAACACTATACCCAAACGCGAATAGCACAGAACGCAGCTTAATTAAGTTAATCAAGTTTTCTATAGCCGTCTAGTATAAAGCTCTCAGCTCTCATCTGTTGTTTACTTTAATTACAAGCACATTAATTAAACCCTATCCACACACACTCCCCTATCCGCTAGCTAATCCACCAAAACAAGTAAAAAGTGACAAGACAAACCCGTGAATGTATTAAATTAAACTTCAAATTAAACTCTTGTCAAATTCACCTTTGTTGTTTTTGTGTGCATCTGACTTGCTTTGATGATGATTAAAAAACCTCTCAAAATTCTCAAAGCATCCAAAAAGCAATCGCGCTGAAATCTCACATTTCCTTCATTTCCTTGCACATGACTTTGTACAGAGGGATCAACAGGACGACATTCAAATTCTCAATACGGCTTACCAGCTAGCCTTTCAGAATGAAGTGAATTTAAAGCATGCATGCCACAACGCACTTTTTCCCTGAGAGCTTGTCTGACTGGTGGAGGTAGTGCACGGCAAGTAGGCTAAGGATTGCGGCGTGCTTTTCCCATATTGAAGCAATGGGCTATCTATAAAAACAAGTGAATGAAGTGTCTGATTTTCTGCTTACTCAACGTTGTACGTTCGTCTTTCCTTTCTTCGGTTTAATAGTAGACCGTCGTGTGTATTTGGTGAGGTGCGCTTGGAAAATTAAAGGAAAATTACTGAATAATTGTTGGATTTGTGGTTAACTTAACCCTTTTAAAATGCCTGTAAGTGGAATATAGTTAATTGTTGGTTTAATTGTGGGTGGAGGTGTGTAAATATTTGTGTGGGGAGGTAGTTAGTTGAGTGGAAATTGAGGAGGAATGGGTGGTAGTGATCATGGAATGTGAAGGGCAGGATTTTTATTAACGGCGTGTTTTAATTGTTGTTTAACAGCTCGCTAAGGACTTGCTTCATCCTTCTCCAGAAGAGGAAAGGAGAAAGCACAAACTGAAACGTTTAGTTCAGCATCCTAATTCTTATTTTATGGATGTTAAATGCCCAGGTAAATTAAATGTCAAACTATTAATAATTTTAGAAGTGTGAGGGTTTGAGGGTGTCAAGGCTGAATATATTTTGTTGATGATAGTGTGCGAATTAGTAGTTAATTGAATGTCTTAAAAGGTCATTGGATTATTAATGATTGACTAGTCGATGCGTCAGGATGGGTTTGATTGCTGTATTTGTGTGTAAAATATGTCGTTAGGGATTACCGAAATATGTTGGATTGAATTCGATCATGATTATGAAATGATTGATAGATGGAATGGATTTCTAAAAATGTGTTCATAAGAAAGATATGATAGATTAGTTAATAGTTGTCGGATAATTGCTAATGGGCTGTATAACTAATTTATATATTTTTTTAAAAAAATTTTCAGGATGTTACAGAATTACAACAGTGTTTAGCCATGCCCAATCTGTTGTCATCTGCGCTGGATGTTCGGGCATCTTATGTCAACCTACGGGGGGAAGAGCGAGGTTAACAGAAGGTGAGAACCATTTAATTTTTTACATTTGAAATCGACAATTGGGATGTTAGTTTGATAACTTAATGATAATTTTTTCGTTTGTTTTTTTGCAGGATGCTCCTTCCGGAAAAAGCAACATTAAAGAAGTGGATCGAAGCCGTTTTGCTAATGTTAATATAATAACGTTTTCCTTACAACTTCTTAAAGGGAATGATAAAATAAAATTTTCGAAAAAAATACTTGTATTTCTGTGCAAAAAATCGTACAATCATTTTTATTTGAAGTTCATAATTTCATTTTTGTTTATGATTCAGCAGAGTGCATTGCACATGTCATGTTCTTGTAAATCTCTGTGTAAAGTTGTTAACTTATCGAGGATCTTCGTTTTCAGTGGCATCACACTTGCAGACCTTTTACATTTTGACAGAAATATGTAGTTTCCGCATACCTTGGCACTGGGCAGCATAGTGGGGTCTGTAAAACATTTTTTTTTTTGGAATATTTCGGTTAACTGTAAAGAGGATTAACAAAATTACCTCAACCAAAATCTAACCACGTATTGAAAAGGTGTTTGGTAATGGTAGACATGAGGCATCGTATCAATCTTTTTTGAGACTGGACAGGGGCAGCTGTTAAGAAGTACTACGCGCGTTCCATCGTAAAGTTGGACTTCATAAGAAGCTTTCATGTTTCATAGCTTAGAATTATTTTTTCAAATGTCAATGAGATTTTCTTGTTGCAAGAACGCAAAATCGTAAAAAGGAAACAAGACAATTCTTCCAACAGAGCCTTGTCTCATAGCATAGCTTACCTTTATTGTGGAAAAATTCATAAAAATGCGTACAGATTATAGATTCTTAATCCCTAATCGCGACCTTTTCCTAGCCTTAAAGAAACTCGTGCCTTATCATATCATCTACATCGTGATCTGTTGCATTGCAAAAAATAAGTGGAATTTCCACAGTGGAAACAGTAAAGGAGTATCAAGATCCATGTATTCACACATATTCTCTGGTTCTGGTGGAGGTAACCGCAGGATTAAACAGGTTCCAAAGCAAACATTTGGGTCAGTTTAACGAAATACGAAAGTAAACTTAATCTTAGCTTCCAGTGATGTATTACAGTCGTGTCTTGGAGACAGTCATGACATTTTACCCAGATAAACCCTTTTTGGGTTCAAGATCTAATTATAAGGACACACATACACGTGGTAAAATGTCAGGTTTGTTTCTAGGAGCATCAATTTTTTTATGCTGTTGCATGACTGACTAACTTACATGTACACTGGGATCCTCCAAGTCTGTAGCAGTGACTGACCCCAGTATGGAGAATTAATTGGAAAACTCTGGGCTAGATCGTGAAGGAACGATCTTGGAGTGTTTAGCGTCTTTTAGTTCACCTTTAGAACATGGAAGTACCATGAACCATTGCACCACGCTCAGCCACCTACTTTGACAAGTGTCCCCGGTGCTACTTTCCCTTTTGGATATACCTGGCACCTGGAATGGTTGTTGGAATGTAAGCAGCCTGGAGCAGTATAATCACCGGGGCATTACGGGAACTACGACTGGACGTGATTTCTCTTGTTGTATCATTAATTCATGCATGTTGCTCAAATAAATTTGTCAATGCATTTCAATACACGCAGGCCTGTTTAAATGATTTAAAAATAGTACTTCCTACGTCAAGTTGCCCGTGGGTGGAATGGTTGGGCATGTAATTGCTACACCTTACCACCAACATAATTCATTAAACATTCATTTTTTCTCCTACTAATAGCGTGGAACAAAAGTGTTTGCTAACTACAAGTAAAGCTACAAGCTCACGTTTTAATTTTAATGAATGGTTTATGGAAAAGGAATTTTGAACAGCAGAGCAGAGTAGTACGCTATGTCAAATGCATTAATATTTTAAGCCGTTCATGCGAATAGGAAAATACGTCAGTATTCAGCAATGCGAAATAAGGAATCACAACTTTCTTTTAGCTAATTTATCAGCCAAAGAAACATGCACATATCCTAAGTAAAGGGCAACTTTTGTTTTTCTGAATAGACATAATAAATCGGTGAACACCTTTGGCAAAAGCAAAGATTCTCTTTCAGTTGTATCATAGGTCAGAGAGTTTAGTAATTAGTAGCAGTCTCCATTAAAAGTTAAAATACTTGTTTTTTAAACGTCAAACATCAAATAAAACCATGCATGCTACACTACCACTACACTGTCATTTTTTAGTTCAAAAGTCTGTTTTGAGTAAAAAAGGTGATGCTCAGGATGCCCCAACGTTCGACAAGGTCATCATGTCATCTGAATATCATGAATGAGAATTCTTGGTTGTTGTACTGTGAAATTGTAAAAGTGTACGTAGTACGTACTACGTACACCTTCCATAACGGAACGGTGCATCAAACACTCTTTTAATCCATGAACGATGAACGACAATGTTGATGACGATGCATGGCGATGAAAGCATCATTGCGTGCGTAGCTAACGCTATTGTTAGATTGTAGCTTTATGTAAGTTTAGATAAGTTAAGTTACTACTGAAGTTTTAGGATTAATCAGTAGAATAGGGTTTAACTGTAAAAAGCATTAACATTGTGTGTCATTTTATCAAATGAGTTTTTCAGAAGTGAATGACACACGTGATAACCAGATATCTTATTAGTGAAATGAATGAATTCCATGAGAAATGATGCCATGAAAAACCTACGCGCCCGCCACGCCACTAGAGAGAGCTATTGAAAGTTAAAATTAAAACCATGTTCTTCTAAGTGCAATTCTGCTAAATAAATATGTACGTTCCTAGAACTTTTTTATCTGATTAAACAATGAACTTGGTTGGATCAACGTTCAATGCAAATTACTTCAATTAAATCTTCAGAAAACCAGCTATCACGTCAATGTCCAATGTCACTCCGTCAATATGCCTTCTTGAATTGCAAAGCTTTAAGATAAAATCCACTAATCAGTGTTTTCTAGTTTCCTTGTTCAGTTATTTTTAGTTTTTGTGCTTGTATTTATAGAATGATTTATTTTAATAGTTATTGTACTCCTTGACAAACAGCCAAGAGCCTTTGATGACTAACTCAAACAATGAAAGGAAACGAGTAAATATGTATGCACAAATTTATTGTTTGATTTTTGGATTGAGTTGCGACATGATTACCATTTGAAGAAAGTTGATATTTCTTCATGCTTACATAAAGCTACGTAACGATTAACAATATATCTCAATGAAACCTTATATTTACTACTGGTATGTACTATAAACCAGTATAATTTACTAGAAAATAAATTGCTCAACAAGCAAAATACAGTTTTCCTTTTTGTTTAGTTACTTACTCGACTAACAAAGTTCCTTTGTTGAAGTTTGTTTTGTGTGGTGTGTGGGAGGGAGGAAATCGTGGCTAAATCTAAAGTAGTCCCATAAAATTCATCATCATCTCTCCAGTAAAAAAACAATGTAAACGATTGCGTTGCAGGAACTGTTAATTTTCACAAAATAATTGTGGTCACTGACCCACCTCCATAAGCTATTTAATTCGTATTATTCCTATTCCTGGAACCACATTAAGGACTTGTCCTATAATTTACTGTTTTGTTGAGTGGAGAGGCAATGTAGTAATGTTGTCACAAACAAACAAACACGCCATTACACGAAGTCATGTCGCATATTTTTTAATGGACTTGTAAACGGTATCGGATCAGAAATATAGTAGAACCGGATACTCCAAACCACTCATTACATGGATTGTAACAAACAAATTATTTTGATTAATATGTATGTTCATTCTGTATATGCATCCTTCATCACTTCCCATTAATATGTGGGTCAGTTAGTCTTCCGTAACACATTTACATGCAAAAAATTTTGGACAAAAATCAAGCGTAGTTTCATTGATACTGAGCATTTAAAAAATGTGTAAATTGTTACAATACACGCTACAAAATCGAGAAGCCTCGATATCGCATATCGTCAACTAACCAACCAGACAGACGCTACCCAAATCCGCAGTATTTACAAAAGGTATACTTACAAGCTTACTGCTGCTGCCCACTCAAAATAAAAAATAAAAATACCTTCTATCCCATCATCACGTCTATATAATAGGTGTAGTATCTACCACCCCCGCTTAAAAAGATAACTACATAGCCATTGTTAAAAGGAAATATGTGGAAAGCGTCATCTAAAATCCGAATTGAAGTCACAAGTTGAGTCACACTTTTTGCTTTGCTCTGCATTTCACTGTGTCATGGTGTGCTTTCATTTTCACCCTCTTTCTCTCACTATCACTCCGACTTAAAAAGCATATTATTTTTTTGGAGGTAGTCAGTCCTCTCGACAAAAACACTCGGCATTATTCATTGATCACTCAAAACACGTAACAATTTTATTAAAGTTGACAGGATATGTAACGTTTAAATTTATGATTTTTGGCAAAATGTACACATTTAGCATATTTTTGTGCGATGCTGCTACTGATGTGTAATATGTCACATAACATAACACATACTTTTCATTCATCTTGTAAAATGTGAATACAGTCTTTTTCATTGTATTTTCGTACGTATTATTACGAACGTATTCATTTTTCTCATGATTTCTTTTCAACAATTTTTGGTAAAATGATATTCATAAAATACTATTTGCCTTCTTCTCTACTCTAGACTACACAACTAAAAAATGTGGGATTCACAATCAAATCAGAATGAACATGAAAATACCATATGCTTTTATGCTTATATCTTGTTTTTGCTCTGGAGGAGTAAAGCAACAAGCAATGCATTCCTCCTCTTTCTCCGTACAACTTTCACTAGAGCGTATATGGAAAAAGGGAAGAAGTGGTCTTGGGAGAGAGATTTTGACTACGCTTGTGAGAGTAACCGACTTGTTATATGCCAATAGTCAAGTAAGTAGTAACGGTGGTTGGTGGTGTTCATGTAATACATCAACTTCACATATCATCGAACTGAACACCTTTATAGAGGGCTGTGAAGCCAGCAGGTGAAAACAGTTGCAAGTCAGAGTGTAAGAGAAGAACACAAGAGAATATAAAACCAAGTAGTGCCAGTTAGGTAGACATTTTCATCTGTCTTGTCACTGTCAACAAAATTATTGTTGAAAAATTGAAATTATTGTATTTTATCTGTATTGAATTGAATTGAAGTTTTTGCTTGTGAGAAATAAGCACACATGTTAAAGTGAATTAGTAATTGAATCAGAGTAGAAAGAAAAATAGAGAAATCTCCAATTTTCCATTTAGAGACAACAAAAGGCATAAAAACATAATCTCCATATTTAATCAAAGTTTTAATAGCAACTTTAATCACAAGAAATAGTAGAAGAAGAAGGAAGATTGAGTAAAAAGTTTGTAAAGAAAATCTTGATTTAGAAAAGAAAACCACCACGCAGAAAAAAAGGATTTAACTAAAAAAGCTCAACCAAATTAGAAAGAAAGACGAGAAAAAAAATTATTAATTCTTGAGTTGAGTGAGACGATAGATATTTGAAGGTGCGCCTACATATTTTCCATTCAGCTAATTTAGGAGAGAAAACTTGAGAGGGTATTGTTGTCGGACTGTCAAAGTCTTTTCAAATCTGCATCAAATCTAGTACAAACTAATATTACATTTTTAAGTATGCTAAGAAGTATATAAATAAATAATTTTTGTCATATATTTTGGTAATATGATAGAGTAGTATTGAAGCATCTTTTCTGTGAGAGAGGTTATTTGATACACAGAGGGAAAAATAGAACACAAAGAGAAAGTAAGGATCACATCGCCCCAAACATCTTTCGTCTTTTCACTGTAGCAAAACAGTAGACCTGTCTTTTATACGCTTTCTTTCTGTCCCTTCTGGCATTAAGAGCGACGCGATACAAGACGAGGAACAATAGCTTGGTTTCAAATAGATTCAGCAAAGCTCAGAGGTTTTGTAAAATACATGAATCTCACCTCTGAATTCAATAATTTAGTTATTGTAAAAGAATTTTCTTGCTGCAGGTATTAACAAAGTACTTGCTAGGTTTCTAAAGGAAGAAATAAAATTTAAAAATAGATCGTTTTATGACAGGAAATTTTATAAATAGTTCTTGCAACAAGGTTGCTTACTAAAACATCACACTAAATCAAACAAGAGGAAACCTGACACATTCCCGACAACGATCACACGGAAGCGTTAAAACAACTGAAACAGGTAATTGAACTAAAAATAGTATGCTTTTACTTGGTAGAAGATGTTCTTTAATTAATTACATTTTGGTATCTTTAATTTTACCTCGGCCAATATTTTTATTGATAAAATGCTCCATTTTATTTTCCCATGCGAAGCGACAAATTAAATTAGTTAATTTTATAAAGAGCAATGCAGTTTTATAAAAGAAGTGTTTTTGGGTAACAGAAAGTAGACTCTTGCTAGTCTCGTAGTTAGTTATGCTTTTGCCGAAAAGCATATAAAATTATTATTAACACATAATAGTCTACAGTCTGCATTAAAAAAGTCTATACACCACATTACGCTTGATTGTGACATTTTAAGGAAGTGTTTAAATGTCGGAAACAGTGGTCGTGTTCGCAGTTCATTTGTCAAAAAGCAGCCAAAATAAATGGTTTAGCTTTGAAATAAATAATGAATACAGAATCACTGGCTATATCAATAGACTGGGTTGTTGGCCCGTACATAGTTATTTCGACTATGCATGGGTGATAGGTTGAAAATCTTTCCACTCTTCATAAAAGTTAAGATGACTTGACTAACGGAAAGATTTACAAGATACCCTTGAATCGCATACTACCACCCAACAACTGAATGTAATGAATGACAACGTAAAATGACTAAAATATGTGTAAGTTTGTGTAGTCGTCACCTTTTGTAAGTTCATGTAATGTGGCTAACCGAAACATGACCGAAAATGACTAACACAAATGATCATGATAAATAATGTGGTGAAAGTGGTTCTGGTTTGGGGTACTTTCACTGTTATACACCTTTTTACACTAGAAACATGATATATTGCCAATTTCAAGTGACTCCTAGTCCTCTGTTGTTTGCTCCTCACGCCTTTCTCCTCCACGTGGGTGGTACGCTCCTGCTGCTCCTACTTCTCTCGTCACTCTTTGTCTGCGATATTACATATTTACATCCCTTTTAGCATTCTTCACACCTTAACTTTCTTTCATCTCGTTCTCATAATAGCATAGTTTTCATACTGCATGATTATTTAAGTAACTGTGTGCTTTTTCAGGGCATGAGGATCTCATTTTTAATTCAAAT
>JAQIWN010001799.1:0-18600 GCA_034699025.1 Entomobrya cf. arborea Gr-Col-00668
GTTACTAACTACACATATTTATAGTATACACCTATTCTGACGATGTAGAACTTAAATTTAGCTTTCTTTCAGAGAAGAACAATGCATATCCAATTCAACTGCAAAATTATGTGAAAGCGTTAGTGATAGTGTACTTCTTTGTAATCAGATTTAGTTAGCAGTTCAACTCATGGTATAATTATTGTTTTTCCTTTGAAAACAATAAGTTCTTTCCTCTGATGTCTTTTGTATGTTGAAACTCAAATTTTTCAAATGTTAGCAACTTTTGATATAAGAGGATTTTACACAGATATACATTCTATGTATGTACAAATATTATCTATCTACATATATATGACAAGTGCAGTGTATGGTGCGGGATATGATAATGTAGAAAAAGTTAAAATGATCTAGACTCAGAGCATCCCTGTTGACATCAAAGTCGTTTTCCTTGTTTTCCCCGTTGCGGGAACAAAATATCTCAACTTTGTGATGTTGATGAGGATGGCGAAAGAATATGCTGGCACATTCAGACAGAACAGCGTAGCTTGTAGAAAGTAGAGGAAAGAAAATGAAGGAATTTGATGTTATCTTTGTGACAGACTCACAAAGAAAACTTGATTGTAGTGTCAAGTAGAAAGTAAGTTCTACGTTTTGAAAGTAGTACACATAAATACACTGTACATGATAAGATAGCTGATTTGATAGTGCAGTGCAATGATCACCGATATGAACCCAAAGTATAATGGTAGAAAATATCTTAGAAGGATTTTTAAGATACTAGAGCCCCTGTGACACAAATTATCTTTGAATGAAGTTTGTATGAATACCTGTACTTTTACAGTTGGATAGGTTTTTGTACTAAAAATGGGCAATTGTTGTTAACTTTGTTTAGTTATTTATATAATTAAGACATATGAACATCTGGATAATATCGTTGTGCTATATTTGTATCCGCATTAATTTAAAAATCAAAGGAATGAATTTGTAATAAAACCAGTGTTTTGGAGTACTCGTTTCAGTTTTTTTCTAAGTCTACAAAATATATATATTTTTAGTATCTTTGACAAGCACACATCAAACATTTGCTCATAATTAGTCCTAATTATATGAATGACAAGGGTTTACCAAAACGTATAGAATGGTTCAAAAAAATTTTTATTTCAATCTGTCAGTTCGAAATGATGTCGAAAAATTTGAAGTGAAAGCTGTGTATGTACATATCTAGAAGAAAGCACACATGACAGAACTATCTGTAATCACAAAAAAATTATAAAAGTGTATAATAATTGTATCTGAAAGTAGCATACATATATTTGTATTTTAAAATCAAAGTATTAAGCTTAATTTGATAATAAAAGAAATTTAACAAACAGTTTAAGCTCGTAATTTTATTGCGAGCTATATATGAGCTAATATGTTGGTTTTACAATCTACACACAGCAAAATAAGCAAAAATTACTTTTAGCATAGGTCTATTAATATTTAATATAACGAGATTGAAGTGCCATGATGTATCCTACAACAAAGAAAAACCAAGATAATACACTTCTTTGTAAGATTCGAGATTCGACAGTGTTTCTTCTTATTAAAAGCAGACAATGCAAATATTTTTGTCAGAACTAAAGTAAACTTTACTTTTATTTGTTTATGTATCCATTTGTACATTATGTATCTGTAGGCATCTGTCTCTACTTTGCTCTAAACCATGTCTTTTTTCGTTTCTACGATTGTCAAAATTACACACATCTAGCGTTTGTTGTTGTACATTGTTCGTCTGTTGTGCACACAAACGCAGATAATGTTAAAGTACACCATAAAAATGAAAAAGAATAAAAAAAAGATTGTAAAACGAGTGTAGAAGAATACAGTAATTCAGCAGTTTTGTTCTTGCTGTTATCGGGATTTTGGGGACAAATAATTCCAGTTCACTTTTATTTGCCTGACGTGGATATGGATTTCCTTACAAACAATATCGCTAGTCTGACTGAAATGCGTTGGTGATTTTTTTGTCTTATTTTCTTTCTCATTCAAGTAACTTTTGTATTGTGCACTCTATCCTAAAAGTATTATGTGAAACACGCCAACCTGAAGGGTTGCATTATTAGTTTTTCTTTACGAATGATTGTACAAGAAAAGTGAAAGAAGCAATAGGAAAATCATTTGTTTTGTCATATTATAGAACATACATATGATTTAGTAAAACAAAAGTAGTTAGGTAGCTGAAGTAGCAAATTTATTTAACCAAATACGAAAGCGACACATGAAAAACAAATGCCTTGAAATGAGTGCGTTGAGCAAAACTATAATAACCTCATAAAAATACCACACTTTCCACTCGTCAAACTCGACATTGTATTCTTCACAATTACCACCAAAAAATTTATACACGGCTACAGTCGGGACGAATAATATTCTGCAGAAAAGCAGATTGAAGATTAATTATACTAAATCTTGAAATTTCGCTTCGACATTCTGCGTTTTCATGTTCTCATGTATAGTTTTAAGGTAACTATGCGTATTTTGTTTTCTAATTCTAATGCAGTTATAAATACAACCGTCATCAAAGTTAAATTGCCATAAGCCTCCAGTATCATCAAATTTCCACGTGAAAACTCCATATACACATATATATGTAAGGGAGGTAAAAGTCTCAATATGAGCAGATTGGACAGACAGATAAAAAAATCATTAATGTGCTTTCATCTACACATAATAAACGTTATAAAACCATAATATGCCAAAATTCATTGCATGGGTCCCTTGAGCTAAGCGTAGAAAGTTGGGCACACTCTTTAATAGCCATCATGTGCGTTTTAGATTGAACTTTCACTAGTCTCCCTGCTCTCAGTTTGGTTTCTTCCCTGTGATAGCCATTTTCTTCCCGCAAAGAAGATTCATCTTAGCACAATGGCATATTCCAAAGATGATAATGCTCTTATACTATTGATATCATCACTTGTGTGTTCCTTCCAAATAACATGAATTCGTATGTAACAACAAAAAACACATCATAAATACTTTTCCTGCAGATACAAAGCACGCAGCTGCTGCTATCATTGTAGCTTTGTCTTAACGGTGATGCCCCTCCTGGCCCTTTTAACATGACATGTTCAATTCTATAAGAAGCAGTGAACACGTTTATAAAAAGAAACTCACCGCCACCACAGAAAAAAACATGTTGTGCAGCACATTCTTTCACTTTATATTACACATCTTGTTGGCAGTGTATCAAGCTCACATAAAGAGAATGAAAATCGAACTCATTATTTCAGCATTACATGGGCGAACATGGATAGATAGTGTGATATTGCCGGTGTGGCCTAAAAGAAAGCAAAAACTACGAGACGAAAAAAAATGAGAAAATCTTTTTTTGTTTTTTATACTCCCCGATTTCATGCACAAGGGTTCTTATTATTGTAATTCAGAAAGACACACATGTGTGACTATAAATATAAAAATTTATGTATATTGTTTGCGTATATATTTAGCTAAGATTCTTTTTATTGCTCAATGTTTACTATTCTTAAAATCAAGTAGTGTTTGAGCATAGCAGGCTATGCATAATCCCGCATGTATAAGGATAAGGATGTTTCAATGTTTCCACATAATCCATCAGTGTAAATACCTATCTTTATTTGGAAAACAAAACCTTCCTTTTTCCCCATTTCGGATGAACCGTGAATTTTTTATGGGAAAAATTACGTGCTCAGAAAATATTACTCATTTTCCAGTCAAACTTTAAAAAGAAGTGCGCCCTGAATAAATCCCCTGTTTAAAAAAGAGAGAAAAATACTGCTGTGTACTATGCATTCTAAAATTTTCTGGCCACTATGTTTGTTACTTCTACTGCTACTCTACTGCATTATACCCTGAAGAGTTACTTTAACCACTTTAGAACGTGTTTTTTCTTGGCTCGGATTCGTCTGTCAGATAAAAACCTGCACTTCGGATTCGTTTCAGAGAAGAGGAAACAAAGACTAAAGAAACTAATGACTTGCTCACTTAAATTACACTCAGGAAATCAATGCGTTCTAGTAGTCCTTTCCACGCAATTTCATTTCTTACAGTTTAAGCCCTAATTCATGATAACTATATTTGGACAGCAGGGAACTTTAACTGGGATGGGAAGACTGAGGTTGTATGTGGTTCATTTTCTGGTTATATAAAATAGAGATATCAAACTGCTCTTGTATTGATCTGATTGTTCATTCACAAAGGCTATTCACAAGATATAATGCGAGTCATTTTTAATATAATGGAACCTTTTTTGTATTCTTGTAAACTACTCACTCATCAAAATTGTAGTAGAGAGCGCATAGAAAAAAAGTAGGACAAGATCAAGAAGTCCATTCTATTTCTTGTGGTGCTGGTTGGTTGGAGGGAAGTAGCAGCAGTCATGCTACTCGTACTATAGCCAACAGCACACATTTAGAACGCTGCTGCACTTGTATTTTTCATACAACCTTAAAGTGAATTTTGCACCGCAGGCTTATAACCAGTGAAAGCCACAAGAAAAGAGTAGGAAAGAATAGAAAGCCAAAATGCCAAGTAGCAACTTTTCTCTCTAACTTGCTCTCAGACACCAAGGCAGTTTTTTTGAGTCAAGACGTCTGAATGTGTACCAACCAAGTGAAGTGGAGTACAAGTACAAACAAGCGTTGCTACTATATCTGGTATCCGAAAGCGGACTGGGAAAAATGTTGTACTTGTACATAACAAGTTATTGGGCTGATACAATGTTTATAAAGAAGAAGAAAAATGTATTATTACTGAGACTTATAGAAAAGTAAAAAGTAGAAGCCGGAAAACTGGTCGTTTGTGTGATCACGAGAGCAACACAGGGAAGAGCTTATGGAAAATATCAAGATGGAAGTAACGAGTGACCATAAGGGAAAGGAATCGACCCATGGGGAAATTTATGTGAAAAGGCAGTATCTATCTTTTTTCGTAGTATTTTGCTTCTGTGAACTTCTTTTAAAGTGGACGGTTACCACCCTGCCCTGTAACTGCTCTATCTAAACGCATTCACGTAGTTTTATATCAGCAGATCAGAACAAAATGTATGAAGAAAACGTTATTCGATGGGAGAAAACAGTGTATGCGTGTATAGTTTAAACCCTGGAGAAGATGACAAGGCACATCGCTATTCTTTTTTGTCTGCTTTTCTTTTCTCAGTTTTTTCCCAGAAGAAGCAGTTAGCATTGAAGTGTATTATGCACATACGTAAAATACATGCTTACTTTTAGAATGTTTTACGAACCAATAGAAGTCGAAGCAGAAGCACAAAGTTCTCGTTGTGGTGGCTCTTTTTGTGTAACAGACTAACATGCTGCTATAATAGTACACATAACATTTTTTGGATGTATGTGTATATTTTTATTAAACTTGTGTGTAGGAGTATAAAATGCTTTTCAGCTCATTTTTTTTCGAGTGTATTGCGAAAGATTCATACATTTTTCCCATTTCTACAAAGGTTTAAAAAAGAAGAAAAAATTTCTGTCTGATAGTTTTTCTACTCGTTACGTTGTTTTTTGTTAACAGAGACATTTTGTTGAATGAGAGTAAGGACGAGTAAAGTTAGAGCTTTAAAAAAAGAGCAAGTTGAGTTGGAAGTAGGCAGGGAGGCATACACACAAATCTATATTCATTTTTGGGTATATACACATGCTCACCTCATTTCGTACAAAATAGGCAGCTAGTTCTTCGTCTTCGAAATTGTTAAATGTATCATTTATTTGAACATTGGATGAAGAAGGGATTCTGATCTTACATTATTTCAATCTCACAAATGCACTATTGCTTTTCATACATTTGCACTGGTGCTCTTCTGGTTGAACCGTTCACTCGTTATTACTCTTAGTTTTCTTTCATTCGCATTTACTAAGACAGGGATATGAATAGTACGTGAATTTATGGGATAACATATAGGGATACACATTCAAGCTTGCACAACCACAGACTATACTCGCAGGAGAAATGGCCCTTTCGTTATTAGAATAAAGAGAGGGGGAGAATTTTTTGCAGTTTTCTTCTTTAAATATCGATTTCCCGCCACCTGCTTCCTACAACTAAGAATCAACTTGGATTGATAAATAGTTTCTTTGTAAGCCTGTTTAAAAGGTAATAGAAGGAATATTTGAATTTTGTGAGAAAGGCAGCTTTAATGAGCCAGCCCTCATCATCTACTCAGCCCCTAAGCTAACATTCTACTTTCACCTTCTAGTGATTTTTCAAGAAGCCATCTAAGTTTGAGAAAGTCAGGTAGCAAGGAAAAAATAAGAAGGCCCATTTTCCTGCAAGGCTATAAGAATAGTTAAGAAGATAGTCAAGAACATCTTTAGGTTTTCAGAGAAGCTGTATGGAAAGTTGTCTCAAGTGTACCCTTTTCGTAGTAGATAAAATTTTGAAAAATGTGCAAAATGAATGTATTTCTTGAACAATTAAAGTAATATGAACTATAAAACATAAACATATATTAGCATGCCAGTAGTTTAACATAATGTTTATTTATTCGGCATACTCATTCGCATATTTTTTATACTTCTAGTCGCTGTATTGTCGGTCAAGAAAGCTTTTCTTTGAGCAACAAATTGGCTTACAAGAATTGACGAACTTTGAAAAATGTGAGCTTGTTTTGAACTAATGATGAATTGGCAGCATGATATTCATAAGGCTGACAAATGTATGTAGCAATTTGCATTCCATTTGTAACGTAACATATTCAAACATATAGATGGAGATTAGGTAATGCGTCTGGATTTCTGAATTTTCCACCATCACATCTAATAAACTAACTTCTTCTATCACTACTTGTCTTCTCAGGATGCTACCGCTACTAATGGCGGTGACGCTGTGACTAAATTTAGGAAACAGTTTTACGAGAAGTTTAAGCTCATACATCACTACTGCTGGTAAGGTTAGCATTTCGGCGTTAAAGTGAAAGTTGTAGTATCAGCAGAAAACACGAATTTGGAATTGCCCGCAAACTAACCCGAATCACGAAGCATAGAGCTCATTTGAATACATATTTTTGAGCATGGGGTCTGCCATGGGAAAACAAAAGAAAAGTTTTTGTGAAACTGGCTGTTTTCTGTGAGGTTCAGCGAAAATAGGTGAGCTGCCATTTTGCTTAAAGCCCGACTTTTCCTCTTTTTTTCTCTCTATAAAGTCTAAAATGTATACATACATGTTTATACGCCTGAACTAGTATATTTTTACAGTGATGGTGATGATCCTAAGGGCACCCTGCTTATAAATAAATATATATAACATTGTTATGTTATATAGGTGTATTATATGATATTTCTTGATATGATATCCTTCATTTCTCATGATATTCAGATGAGAGTAAAAAGTACCCATCCATAAATGTACAAAGATAGCAAGATTTGCGTTAACAAGTAGAATGGCCTACATTATAAAGCTGAACGAGGCATATTGTTGTTGACACGTTGTACTTGAGCCTTTTCTTCCATTCCTGTTTCTCTCTTTTCCTTTTCATATTGAGTTGGTATCAAAGTTCAAGAAGTGCAGTGCCGTTGTGTCTTCTGTCTTGCTATTGACTGTGGAGTGGAAAGGCTACCCCTACGCTACCAAAAATACATACATTTATACCATCCACCACTTTCCATTAACATCAGACAAAGTTGTGAGCGACCAAACAACACTACACACAAAACTACAAAGACCTCATTGGAGAGCTCATGCCAACTGTGCACAACTCATGATGATTGCAGAGATAAAGTGCAGCATCCCGCAGTCCAAACTCTGAGAAAGTAGACTTGGCTGGACTGATGGTATTTTACTCTAAATAAGCATGAATAAAAGCAGCTTTTGTCTTTCCCCTCCGATTCATATAAGTACTGGGTTGACTGTATTAATTTCATTTGAAAACTGCTGATGATGCTATACATATTAGTAAGGCCTACTCAAGAATTCTACTACAACCACTGTTGCTTTTTATGGATATTGCATTTAATTTTGAATCTGAGTTGTCTATACATTTTTTCCACATTACTTTCCTCACTCAGTATGCATTTTCATACAAAAACATTGCTACATTGTGCATCTTATACTCTGCATTGGTAGCCTGGTACATTTGTTTTTTCTAAGCTGAAAAGAAAGAAAATAGTCAGCCTAATTAATATTAATCAACCAAGATTGGACATGTAATGCTTTCTCCTAGTGAATATTACAACGAATTAAAATGTTTTTCCGTCGAACTAATCAAATCTTTGGGGACATTCCAACTTCTTTTTGCAGATGTGGAGAAAAACAGACGATACGAAACGATACACAATGTATATAAAATCTGATTTCGTACATTTAGACGTTAAACACGGCGGTAGTGGTGGAAATCAGCATATTATGGGAATAATAATACTTTTTTTGTTGCAAAAATCGAATCTACTGCACAGTTTGTTTCCTGTAACTGTACCAAAAAAGCAAAGAAATAGAAACATTTAAAATATTTTGTATTCCGAAAGTATTATATATTTTATATCATGCTGGTAGCAAAATGGATTGTATGTATCCGTAATACGTGTACACCGTACCGTATAATGTATTTTCTTGCTTTCATTGCAGGTCCTGATTTCTGGTCAAGTGCCAAGGACATAACAGGGCACATACAAAAAGAGAACACGAGCGCGAGTAAAAGGGCAAAGAAGAAAAAACGAGGGTGTCGTCGTATCTCTTGCATACACAACCGTAGATAACAATATAATATAATACGTAATGCTATGTAGTGGTCTGGATGTACATTACATTGGTCATGCCACAAAACAGAAACTGCTGCCGAGAAAAAAAAACTGGAACAGCAGAAGCATCTCAAATACATCTAAACACACACCGGCTCATCATCATCCTTGGACTTAACGACCACCATGACACAGACAAAAGCGGATTGTGGACCTTTTTTCTCTTCTTTCTCCTCCAACAGCTACCCTGGTGGTGGTAATAACAAGAGAAAAGATAGAAAAAAATGTGGAAAGTGGAAGAAAGAAGAAGCAGCAGCAATTCAACGTAAAAACGAAAAGAGAAAATATAGTTAATGGTATACAGAAGGAATGAAACAGCAAAGTAGTAGTAATATTTGATGCATGTGTGTGTCTGTGTGTGTTTCGTCGTGCATGTGTGTATGTATACATATTAGATTCGCGGCCACATAACATCAACACCAGCACCAAACGACTTACGTATACACACTTATAGTTTTTCAAGAAGGAGCCAAGTACCACTCTAGAACTATTGCAAACACTAAAAAGAAGAGAAAAGCTGAATTTATATCTTGGGAAAGAGTTTTTTTGTGCTAGTGTGTGTGCCTGTGTGTATTTCTCTCTCTTTCTGTGTGTACATGTAAATAGGGGAGAAAATGGAAAGAGAAGGAAAGGATAGAAAGCGAAAGCGAACAGAACAAGTCTCCGTCAAGTTTCGTGGACTGGAGCAGCCGAACCTGTACAGTCGTTCTTAGCACACAAAAAGGCTATAAACCGAACCCTTATACCCCTCCCAAACAAAACCAACTGTAAATTCTCCAACTTTTTGTATCTCTACTGCTGGCTTTGCTCCCTTCACACTTTCTCTTTCCACTTTCTGTGTACACACAAAAATATACTACTACGAGCCTGAGCCTGTGTGTTCTGTGCTGTCTTTCACTTTTTCGCTCTTCTCTTCGCTCTCTCGCTCAGTTGCTTTCACTACCATTCAAGTAAAATAAAGCCCACACAGGTTTGCTTTGCAGCTGGAAAAAGAGAGGAGTAAAAAGGGAGAGACCGAGAACGCGAGAGAAGAGTCAAGTTTTCTCTCATGAAAAACTTGATTGCCGTACAGTCTGCAAAAGTGAACTGGATGGATAGGAGGAGAGTACACACTTTGTTCAATTTTTCTCTCTCTTCTTCTCTGTTTAGCGAAAAAACACACTCTAACTCGCTTTCGTCGTCGTATCCTGTTTTGACCAAAGTATATAACCTTCTCTATTTCTTTTTTGGTATGCGTGATCAACAAGCTATCTATAGCTATCGCTGCAGCTAACCACCACTATTATTGAGCACGTAAGTCTTTGAAAAGTATTCTGTTCGTCTTTATGATGCGTTCGTACAAATAGTTTAAGTATATAAGAAAAAGTGACTACACAAGCAGATCACCAGCTTTTCTACTGGTTTAGACAGTTTGTACAATTCTTCTTTCTCAACTTTTCCTTTTTACAGTTATTCACTATGTCTCTCCAGCTCTGAAAAAACTTTCCTCCAGTACCAGTCATTCGAACGAGTTCAGTACTAAAATCGCTTCCTTTCTTACAGGTTGGACAACTCTGCCAACCTCTCTGGAAGATCTGTGAATCCTTTTTCATGAACTCCTTTATACCAGTGTTCAAGACAAAAGGGAGGCAGTGTGCAGAGTAGTTCTAGTCCCAAGGCTCATCATCTCTGTGAAATAAGGAGGAACGAAGCAGGAATAAGAACAAACGATATCCACTAGCTGTAGTATCACCACAACCATCATCACCAACAGACTTTCTTTATATACCACCACGAAAGCAGTCAGCACTGCACCGGCTTTTGTCAGTTTTCTCTCATGTATGCGTATAATGGTGTTGTAAATGTGAAACCGTGAATTTTTTTCTTCTTCTTCTATTTTTGTCCCTCTCTCTATACTCTTTGCTTCAGCATTTTCTACACGTTTACTGAGTCAACTGACTGCTGAAAATAATAATACTTGCCACAGCGATTTGTAAAAAAAAAAGAAATCGATTTCCTCTGTTCTAAGTAATGGCCTAGAAGATCATTGCCCCGTATACCCTTCAATGTACTTATAGATAAGTACAATTTTCTATCAAACAGAACACTAGACACTTTCCTAATAATACTTAAGCGAAAGTGAGAAATGTCTATGCAGTTTCTAACAAGGAATGTTGGTTTTAATTTCAAGCGGCCATTTCAACTCAACTGCTGAACCGTTAACCTTGGCTAAGATCTTAGATCGTTGTGTGTGTCCTCACTTTTTCTTTCTTTCCACTTTTTTTCTCTCATTTTCCTTCAACTTTTCCTTTTCACCCGTCACAATAACAAACCAAAAGCATTCA
Organism: Entomobrya cf. arborea Gr-Col-00668; assembly: GCA_034699025.1. Lineage (NCBI taxonomy): Eukaryota > Metazoa > Arthropoda > Collembola > Entomobryomorpha > Entomobryidae > Entomobrya > Entomobrya cf. arborea Gr-Col-00668. The sequence continues at coordinate 11,066 of JAQIWN010001799.1, forward strand.
TCCTCAATGTGGAGGTAACTGACCACGACGGAAAGAGACGAAAATACAATAGTCATTGCAAACAACAGCATTATCATCATCTCCCGGACCGTGAACAATAACGAGAGAAATTTTACTTTTCCACTTCTTTTCAACACGTCGTTGCACATCGATATTGAAGTTTTTAATGATAATTCTTTCTTTCTCGCTGTTGCTCTACTTGGGTAAACAGCAAACAGGTAGAAAGAGAAAAGTCATTGTGCCTCAAACATTTCTACAAAGCTGAGCTGGAAAAAAAGCAATGAGATATTTTTCTTATTCTGCCTCGTGTACTTTTGTTCTATTAAAGACCTATTCACTCTGTCTACGAGATTAGAACGTTAATGGATGGCACGACACTTGTGTTTAGTGTTTTGCCATGCTCATTCTTGTTTTCTTTATCTTTCGTGTGATGTGACGGTGTTTGTGGGGTGGGATAAAGGTATGCATGCATGTACGTTTTTGGTTTTTGCCAGCACACATAATCTTTTTTTTCTTGTTATTCCACCACGCAAGTGAAAAGTCTACAATCTTTACAGTGGACATGAAGCAACATTTTATGACAAGTAATATACTATAGCTCCACTTTTTGGAGTCGAGCAAAAAAAGGATTTTTCCAGAACAGAAGCGAATGCGTACTATAAAATGTGTGGACAATTAGAAAGATTTTATTGTTTAAGTTAGCAAGGCGCACAAGCTCAGCAGTGCTATTAAGACATAATATAGTATAATAGGACAAGCTATGCATGTATAGCTATCGAAGTTTTATTGTTCCAATGATCAAAAAACACTTGAGAAAGTCTACTATTTATGTGCATTTTATTTCATCTGGAATCTTTGCGTATGTTTTATACTGACGATGAATTATGTGAAAATACATGGATTAGCAAATACGCATTTACATCGCAAGAACGCAGAAAATACAGTGGCAGTTTTTCGTTTAGCGACAACTATGGGTTTTCACTAACGAAAAGGGGAAAGCACGAAAGATATGTAGGGGCGGAAATGTCGCACACCTAAAAGTGTACAATGACAAGCCCTTTTCATTGACGAGACTAAAATAAAGGCATAAAAAGAAAAGTTTGCATTGCCTGACGAAGAAGAGAAACATCAACAAAAGTTGAATAAGTGTTTTTGTGAGTATGTGTTTGTGAAGGAAAAGAGAAAGGTGGTAAAAGCAATAAGACAACTTGGTAGAGACAGGCGTGTACCGTACAGAGGCAAAATGAGAAAAATTTAAATTGGAGAGGAAATCATTTCATCATTCTGAGTGTGACTATGTTCTAGTCAAATAAAAGACGAACAAACAGATTTCACTTCACATTTACACTTCATTTTGAATGTGAGATGGACCGTGTCTATCTGATGATGACATAGTTGGTATACCTTTGTAGTAAAAAAAAGTTTGGATCCGAGTGTAGAGTTATTTTTATCTTAAATTTTATTATTTGTTGTGTTCAGTATAATAAAATCCCGTCGTTAAAAAATCAAGACACAACAGAAAAAGTATACGGCAATGCTCTGAAAATATAATAGAGTAAAAAAAGAGTAAGAGCAGAATAAAATGAGCAAGTATTGGTGTGAGTGAGTGAGCCGTTGGAAAAAAGTGGTAAAGTTGAGTATAATGTGAGTTTGAGTGACTATTCGTCCTATAAAGCAATGTCAAATAAGATGAAAACTAAATTATAGAAAAAAGTGTATACGTTGCGATACGACTTTATAGTCAGAATGGCTTGTGTATATACATAAAATGCTGAAGCACTTATGCAATTGAATAGCTTTCCATTGAGAAGGTTTGTTGTTGAATGGAGAGAAGGTTGACCGTTACGCTCTTATTTTTTGAAGTTTACAATCCGTCTAGCCACCCACTAGCAAGATTACTGTGCTACTCTACAAAAGCCTTTTTCCTCTTTAGAGAAAAAGTGAAAGTATGTACATAAGACATTTCAGCGACATATTGTTGCAAGAAAACGAGTTATAATACCAGAGAAAACATCATCATCATAAATAGTTGGGAGAAAGGGAGAAAATGTTGTAGACACCGGGACAAAGTTTTCCCCTCCTTCTTTCATGGAGCCAACTTTTTTCTGGAAATGGACTTCATTTCCAGCGTGGGAATTACCGTTACTGGTGAGAGCTCAAGTGTGAATTGGAATCCAGTGAAAGTGGCTCGGTTCTTGTTCCATCTGTCCCGTTATCGTCTTCTTGGTCTTCACTTTCCCTTCACTTTTACTGCTAACCCAAAGAACGACTCATTGTCACTGCAGGAAAAATTGATAGGACTCAGCTGCCGTGACAGAAAGAGTCATAAGTTTCCATTCTTCCGCATCTTTTTCTGCTTAAGCAGCCAATCGACTGTGATTGTTGTTGTTAATGTTATTGACTGTGTTCTGCGGTAGTCCCAGGACCTACTGCAGGGCAGTATAATATGTTGACACGTGTCTTAGCCAATGCTTCTGCTTGGCTTCCAGTATGTCTCAATTTAGGGGTGCTGCTATTCCTATGTTTGCCCATGTCATGTCTTCCACAGGTGAAATACAGGTATGATTATTCGACTCACATAAATTTCATTCTTCAATCATACATCACAGAATCTACAATACAAAGTTCAATTCATTTGAGTTTTTAAATACAAATTTTCAGTCCGAGGACAGTCAAAACTGCATATGGAGATCTACGTGGTATTATTTACTCCCGAGGAGGTAATTTAGTCAAGGATGTGGAGGCTTTTTTGGGAGTTCCATATGCCTCCGCTCCAATAGCAAGCCTCAGGTTCATGCCACCACTCACTCCGTCTCGTTGGAGTGGTGTTCGAGTAGCAGAAAAGTTGGGACCGGTTTGTCCTCAAATCCTTCCCGACACTGCCAATCGGTCTGAGGCGCTTTCCAAAATGCCTTTGCTCAAATTTACGAGATTCCTTGAACTGTCCAAAATTCTTACGAATCAGAGTGAAGACTGTCTCTTTCTAAATATTTATCTTCCGAAAAAAGGTAAGTCTGCGCTTTCATTTATTCCTTTAACTTTTTTGTGAAGAATGTTTCGCACGAGATAATAGTAGCTTATATTTTTGATACTACGTAAATATGTGTGTGAAATTGAACAACTGAAACAACGAAATGCAGTCAACTTTCCCCGATTCGATACACAATACAGTTTATAGTAATGTACACACAAAAACTTTGTGTCCTTTCGCTAGGCAGTATTGACTATAGCACTTACAGAGACACTACCTTGAATGCATAAATATTTAACTGTCATGTTCACATACATATTTGTATAAAAGCACACCTTACTTGGCGTGCAACTGTCGGGTGTGTAATTAATGAACATATGTATGACACGAAGTTAATTTTGCTGTGACACCCTGTCACTAGTCACTGTCGATTCTAATATGACAAAAAAGTAAAAGACACGGCATGGGAATGCCTTGTGTTGTTTGTAGAATACCGATTCATGCTGAATACAATAAATAAATAAGATAAGAGAGACGACAGCTGTATCGCCTAAGCTAACTATTTCCCTGACATGACATATGGAACAGCAGGCATTCATTAGCTCGTTACTTTTCCAATCCTCGTGGGAACTCGTAAAATTTAGATATCAAAATCATGATGACAGATGCACGCATCGCACAAGTTGGTAAACTATAAAGCATAGACGGCTGTTGAGTAGATAATGCAGTATAGATGTAGATGTTTTAAACAGGGAAATTTAATATTCAAGTGGATAAATATTTAGTATTTCTTGCTTCCCAAGAATCTCATGTGATTAGCAGATTCTCTTGAAAGGTTGCTCTAATCATGAAGAACTAAATTGTAATTCTTATCACATATCAGGAATTTTTGTTTGCAGGGAAAATGTCAAAGTGTGCTATGCTACATGATAAGACCATTCATGAAATTCTAGTTAGTACATTTAGTGATTTTGCATTGCTTCAGCACGAAGCACATTTCAATTGAAAAATCTGTTCCAACAATATACTTTCCCACAGAGAAAGCAAAAGGTTGAAGGCTAGATTTACTAGATATATAACGCAAAATGCTACGAAATTATAATACATTTCAAAATATAAAAAAACAATATGCTTGGAAAAATCACAATTACTCTAAGAGCGCATGTAAATATATATTATGAAATACCTTTTTGTAAAATTGAATTAATCACAGAGCAGATTTCTGAAAAATTACTTATAATTCACATTATACAGAGTGCCGGAAGCGAAGGAGATATTTCCATGTAGTTAAATAAAACAATTCGAAGAAAAATACCTTCGCATAACGTAGAAAAGCCTAACATGTTTTTAATATGGTGTAAATCTATGTAATATAATTATTTTAGCAGTTTGATTTGTAATATTTCTTAATTTTTGGAATTTGAATTATTGAACAGTTCTTTGGAAAGATGTGGTACAAAAAATTTCTATCCCACAAATAATGTCTGGTTTCTCATCCATTATAAAAGACACACGATACGTAAACTATAACGATTCTAGAAGTTTTTTTCTTTTTCGTGGTATTTCTACTTTTCTATTTATTTATTTTTTGTTGGTGAAATAAGCATTTAAAAGTAAACAGCGGTATGAAAACTATCGCAATGGCAGATGTATTTGTCTTGCAACTTTATGTTCTAAACAGTTTTAAACACAAGAAAAGCTACTTTATCAGAAAGAAACTCTGTCGTTTTCCAGGAAAAAGTATGAGCAGTTTTTTTTGTTTACTGATGCCTCCTTTAACAAGACAAGTTCTATAAATGGACATAATTTTATCGCAATCGCACAGAAGTAGTTCTTTGGCAAAAACAACAACTGCATTTACCTTTTTTCGTTTTGTGTGGAAAACAGTTACGTTTGTTTGCGGAAAATAACAGTAACTGTATTTTTACTTAAGTAATATATGAGATACTTTCACCCTTGCTTTGGTTTACCATACATAATAAGATATACTTGCCTTCACAAAAATGTTCTGACATATAACAAAAAAAACTCTTTTTCTTGCAATAATATACCTTAGAAAAGGTAAACAAGATTCCCTTTTTCATAGCGGACAAAAGTGCTCGAACTAAATTAGGTTCCACATGAGAGTTACAAAGACACGAAGGAAAACAGTTGCGCCAGTGTTGTTTCTTGTTGTTCTTTCCTTGGCTATTATTGGTTTAAGCATACCAAACCCTTTAGGAATGCACTTTGTCCGTGTGATCAAAACGTAACTTATATTTCACAACATCAGGGCAGCATTGCTAACGGTAGGAGATAATGGTATGCGACGCTTTGGACTCTATGTTTTTGTATATACTTTTTGTATCAAATAACTAGGGACTTGAAAAATGAAAATTTGTGAAGAGGAGAGAGAGAAAGGGGCTTTTATATAAGCATTCCGTATAATATTTAACCTGTATATGTGCTAGTAAAGCTTGCAATAATATTTTTTTTGTACCACAGCACGCACAATTTTATCGCTCCGAGAAGTTTCTTTTTTTTACCACGTACCGTACCCGGTTTCTTTCCTTATCTTGCGACATCATATTATTCGCTGCTTTTTATCTTTGTCAGTTGAATATACACTGTAACAAAAACCAAACACGACACACACGCAGAAATCTCTAAGCATTATATTGGCTGCGGCAAAAAGAAAGAAAATAACTTTCTAAGATGTATACATCCTAAAAAGATGTGTGTACTTTTGTAATAGAAGCGGTGATGTCACCTAAATCTACACTAAGAAAGTGTATGCCTTGTGAATACTTACTTAGCTCACGCATAAGAAGTCTCTCAATGTGACATCCGTTCTTCATTTTTTTTGCTTTACAGCTTTTGCTGTAGTGTTTTACGCGGTTTCGTTACTTTGGTGTATCTAATATGTTTGTAGTTTCATGAAATACTATCGTCGCATCATTGCATGGTTTCCCTTTCGTCTTTGAAAATAAAAGATCTATTTTTGCTTCGGGCTTCAGCAGGATACATTGATTTTAAAATATAAAGTTACGTTACAGCAACTAAAATGAATTGCTTGAACGGCTTCTCATATTTGATGTAACACAAAATGTAAGTGTTCAAAGGAATACGTTACGACGTTACGTAAGGACTCCAAAATAGACTTCAGCAACGATGTTTCGCCTTGAATAAATGAAATCAGTGAGCTAGTCACCAATAATAGAATTTTTGACTATGTTCTAGCAGTTCACTTTATTAAAATTCCCATTTTCGATGTCATTGATGGTAAAAGTAACTTTTTACATAATTACTTGGATACGATGTGAATGAAGTTAATTTTCCGAAGCAAACCGAGACTCAATTTAGTTGGATTTGTTCTTGGAACACACACCAACGCTCGATTTACAGTAAAACGTTTGCCTACCATGTTTGTTTAATAGTAAAATATTTGCAATCACTAAAATGTAAGATCATTTTGACTGTCATGTATGAAGTTCATGAGGATGCATGATGATAGATTCTATATAAGCACACGTAAAAATATTGTGGAAAGTGGAAAAATGATTTTCACCGAGAGTGAAGAGTCCTTGATAGCCTAAATTTACATGAAAGCTCCAGTCTCCTTTTCCATCAACAGCATATGGCAGACGAAGTGCGTGTGCTTATATTCCATTCCATATGCTGAGCATATTCACAAATTTTTTTTAAATAAAACCAATTTCGTATTCTGCATGATAGGCAGCGGTTTTGATTGAATGTTTGAAGTGTAAAGCCCGGGAAAATTTTTATTAAAAATATTCTTGAATGTTGAAACATGTTTACTTCCAAGTATCTTATTACTGCTTATGTGATGCTCTTCCAGAGTACTTGACGAGTTGATGGTTGAAAGTTGGGTTGTTAACCTTGCACACACTTCTAATATTCACTACAATACAGAAATAACTTTATGCATTCTGCCTACCTAAATTTAGTTCCTTTTAGACTACATCTAAATATATACCCCATTTTTGTGGCATTGACTTGACATGAAGCAACTCTGGGATGAAAACAGATTCATCGTTAGTATAAATGTTAGAGTGCATTCGAGTCAATAGTGGAACCGGAATAAAACACGAAAGCAAATACGACGGAGCTGATGAATTTGAGTGAAGACATTTTACTGCGAACTCGCTTCTCTTTTGAGAATCGAACAAGGAGGAAAAAGCGCAGATTTGAATTTAGGTATATATTCTAATAAATAAAAATATATGCAGATTGCATTTCATGTTATGTTTTACGTCAGAGCTTGTATTTGTGTACTTTATTTAAGTGTAAAACAGAAGGAGTTTGAATACAAGCGCTATATGTAATGTACAAGTTTGATTTGTAGAATCCAATGATTTTCTTATATAAATGCGCATACACAATTTACTCTTACTACTGCTGTCTACTTATAGCACTTGCTATAAAATAAATTTGCACTCAAAGCTTTCTATTTTCTTTTTATTTTGATTTCACTTGAGAAACGAAATGACCTTTTAAGCTGCAGTAGTGCCAATATTTTTGCTCTCAACATTGCTTCTGCATTTTTCTTTTTGTGATGGGTAAA
>JAQIWN010001800.1:0-18591 GCA_034699025.1 Entomobrya cf. arborea Gr-Col-00668
ATAATAATAATGTTTTACTTCAAGTTTCGTCTTTCAAAATTGGTTTGAAATCTTGTCGTGTAAAATGACATTCAAATGTTTTAAAGCTTTCATTATTGTGAAGAAAGAAGGTACTAAATGTTATCATTTGGGTGATATCTATTTAAGTATCTAAAACGACAACAATGTCGAATGAATGAAAATGATCAATGAAAATATTATCTAAACAATTCATACAGTAATTAGTAAAAGTTTCTTTGTTAACCTCTCCATAAGGATACATACTCTCCAGCCTAATTCGTGGCACACTTCTAATCGCTTTCCTAAAATATGACCTTCTACTCGTCATACAATGACACTGTTTTAAAAAGCCTTTTGCCACGTCAGCATTTTCTCCCACTAAAAAGGCTTCCTGATTTTCTATTAACATTGGTATAAATAACCCACAAAATATAACAAAACAAGCAATTGGCCCACCCTCAACAATTGTATCCGTAAATCTTATTCCAATAACAGTCACACAAACAAATATAACCAACAGAGAGAAATGATGAAACGATAACATGTGACTTGCGTAAATTTTATTAATCAGCAAATTAAAGACTTGCTGAACCCTTACCATTTGTATAACATATTCATCTGAAAGAGTTCCCCAAAATTGTGTTTCAATTTCATATCTAATTCTATTCTTTTCAGATTCCATTTTAGTAATTACATTTACCGGTAACATGGAACTTGTACAGGTATCTTCTAGTTGCATACTGCATACTCCTAATATTATAGCAAGTTCGATCACCCCAGCAGCACTTGTCGAAGCCCAAGTGAAAGCAATCAGAAATGGAAGATTTTCCCATTTTGGACCGAGCTCAATTTCGAATACATCGCTAATTAAAATGTGAGTTGGTTCAATTGGTGAAGTGATTACAATGGCAAGAGCAGGTGGAATTAAGTTTGTAAATATTGTGGTGACGAGGACGAGGATTGAACCTTGAAAGATCTTTAAACGCCGTTGGCGGTCGAACGCAAGGTTATTACGGGCCATCATATCTAAAATATTTTATGAAAAACGTATTTTTAATTCATTTCAAAATCTTTTATTGTAGTACATATTAATTAATTAATTAATTATTTACCGTTAATGTAATTGCTATATCCAAACATTTGGTTTATTAAATACACGGTTTCTGGAACATTAATTGATAATCTGTATCCAAGAAACCAAATAGTAAGGGTAACCAATGTCTCAACCCATCCAAGTATAAAACTGAAAAAGTTTATTCCTGTCCCGATACCATCTTCACTATAGATCTTTAATATAAGAGATATGGCTAGTGCTATAGGATATTGGATGCCCGTCATTAGTAAACTCTGTGAGTTCCACTTTATGTAGGCTTGTTGTTCATAAAGTTGTTTTTGCTTGGTATCCCATCGGAAAAAATTGGCTCCTGTAACGTACCTCATGCCACGTAGTTGCCAGATTATAACCGATTGCATTCGCTTTGTTATCATTTTTAGCAGAAAATTTACCCAACTAGATTGTGTAAAAGTTAAAACGCTACTGACTATTATAGAAATTACCTTCTTGATTATCAAAAACGAATTTTTACTTCGTTAGTGAAGTTACTTGTTGCACAACGAATCAATTTATCAACGAATTTAAATTGTTTAAATTTTATAAGATTAACACACCTCCCCTTTCAAGAGTTGATCATAACTTTGATTGCTTGAATTATTAAATTTAAATGTTTGACTTAAAACTAAATTGAATGACGAAACGAGTTTGTTAAACTTTTATTAATTATCTCAGAAGCCTCAAAATTCAAAAACATATTTAGAAGGTTAGTATTTCCTGTGGGAAATTGGTTATTGATAGCTATAAAATAACCTCATTTTGAACGAATAATTGCTGAATTTCCAATTTTGAGTAAATATTTTATCTTAGTCTTTATTTCGTCAATTGTACTACTGGTTAGGAAATATACCTTTTAATTTGGATTTTAAGAAAACCTTACAAATAAAGGTATATCACAACTAAGATTAGCAATGTGCATTTTTGAGCGATCATTGGGCAGTAAATTACTCATTATAATTTTAATTTAACTTGTTTTGTTAGTTATTATGTTCAATTTATGCACTCCCGAACAGTAAAGTCCAAAGTTTTTATTCCTAACGTGGTTTCTGTACATTCTTACTATACTGGTTTTGCATGTTCCCAGCTGGATAGTAATTTGCTACAATAACCCACTATCTTTTTTGAGAGCTCCAAGCTACGCCAATTCCAACCAATTTCGTATTTTTCCACACAAGAGCAGTAAAATGTCCTGTTTTGCTGCTAAATCCAGGACGGTTATAATTATAATATTTTTCTTCGGAGTACCAATTTTTTACAGCTTCTTTCACAGCGTCAGTTTTAGTCTTGCCTCTTGTTGTCCAGGCAATATTTTCACCATAACCTTTCCTGGAATTTTGTGAATGATCAAAGCCATTCGACCGAGCTAAGTAGTCAACATGCTTTTGAGCCATGTTATGTATCTGCACTTAACAATATTGAAAAAATTAGGCAATTTGACCTCGAAAAATTGTTTAGTAAAAAATATTTACCTTTGGATCATTACTCCTAAGGAAAGGAGAGTTGTGACGTTTACGGTATTTATTGTGTTCATAAGCAACAGTTTGCCATAAATCTTTATTGATAAAAATTTTTCTGTGATTACCAAAGTAATGCCGTTTCCAAATAAATAAACTGCTTTATATATACCTGGTCCCTGTTGTTTGTTTGTTGGCTTGTTTGGATGTCCGTAGCTGCCATGAATTTTAGTTGAACATAAACTGGTTGATTTTATATCCAGTGGACCTTGACTGTTTCGTAGATCTAAGCTATTTGGTTTTCCTGAATGTAGCTCCTGGACATTTCCAGTACAGTTTTGTTGAACCCAACCAAAGAAACAGGATCCATACGTGTTTACGGAAGTTATTCGTGAATTCCATGTTTTTGGAAGGTTGTGACAGATATTTTGATTCACGTTGAGACTTATTCCACGTCCTAAAAATTTCAAATTTTTAGTATATGTTTGCTATCTACTGAAACAACTTCAATTCAATTTCTATCTACCCTTTAAATTCTCATTTTCGTAAAATGTTATCTTCGAGCTTTTCGAAATGCAGAACAGATACAGAAAAACCAATACGAAATAGAATGAATGTATCGTCGATGCCATTTTGTCGGGAGTGCTCGGTTGGTTCACGTAAATAATGCCGTAACGGTGCCAAACAATAACTAACCACAACGTAAATCTTGCTCTTTAACTTTTAATCTGTGGTTTTTTACGTTTTGTAGCTATAAAATAATTTGAGTAAAATACACATGTTACCATTTGGTTATTATTGTTAAATATGCACGAAGCTGTCAACATACATGGAAATAAACTACTACCACAAATCGACTATACAAGCTGCTAGATAATTCACTTGTAGTATTATCATCTCGTACAAACATCTCAATACTTCAAAGGCATACAGTTGTAAAATTGTATATGCTACAATAAAACAACTACGTCGTTAAATCTTTTATTACAATATTTTCATTACTAATAGGCTTTTACTAGAAAGCCGACATGTACTAAAACAATTGAGAAATTCGCCAGGATCATATCATTACATAATGCATTGTTTTTGAGTATAATAAAAGCAAACGTAATCACAGTTAGCTTTAGTAAGGTTAAAGAACTAAGGTACAAGCCACCACAACATTGGGAAAAGTTAGTAAAACAAACAAGTTGAAGCTTTTTCTTATATTTATTATTTATTTCGTTTTGTTTTATTTTTTGTACTTTTTTGCAGCTTAAGAGGAAAATTCCGCAATTAATCTCATTTGTACCAACACTTGGTAAAAATAATAAATATATTTGGATTGTAAGCTATAATATTATATTGCACAGACAATATGCTTAGATCAGTTAAATGCATATTCAAAATCAATATTTTGTAAAAATTAATGAAAACCTTAAAGTTGAAACTAACATTAAATGTGTTTGTTGTTAAATAATTACAATGACTAATTTTCCGTTATATTTTTAATACTTTTTGCAAGCTGAAGCTGTACCAAAACACCGTATATTGTTTTGACGGTTCTTTAGAAGCAAATTATACCATCAAGGTTAAGGTTAAATACTATGAATATAATCGATTGTTTCATTCTGTTTACAAGTAGCACGATATAACGTTTTACAGAAATAACATATTGGTACATTGATGGGGTTGCTCTTCAATTTATAAATTGATCTGAAGTTAAATGATATAATGAAATTAAGGGTTTCACGGGTTCGTTAAATAAGACTACATTTACCTCATAAATTTGACTACAAAAAATAAATACATATATAATCTATTTAATGCTAAATCCATACAGAAAAAAGTTTTAGTGTGTCGAAATAATGATTCATTCTTATACGTACGAGATAAAAAATATTCCGCTGTATCAACCTCTGTGTAGGAAGCACACAATTTCCAACAAAATTGCAAAATAAAATCTGGAATGGGCAACTGAACTTTAAAAACATACACGGGATTCATAAGTTTCCATCTTATTTTTTTATTTTTCATTACTTCTTTAAGAAGAAAATTATATTTTCATTGTAAATTTCAAAATAACATTTTATTTCAAAAGACTAAAGTATTATTAAATGCTGAGATATACCATAAATAGTCAATTTAGCAGTCGATTAAAAATATTTGTGAAATATTTTTCTTGTTTCATATAATCATTTTGATTGTTTTGTATTAGGAATGAAATCAGATAAAGAGAATTATAAAACTTTAATACTTATCAACATTAACACGATATTCGTTTAGTATTAACATGTGTCGGTAATAACAAGTATTGGTTTGAGGCAAAAATGCTTTTAAATTACTGCGACATATTATGTGTGTATATGTAGCTCTTAAAATCCTCTTTTAAACCCAATGTAAAATAGATTTTATGTAAGGCGTATTCGGGTTTAAACAATTCGCTGATGACTAGAAAAATGATTATTGATTTTTATCAGGCTTTTGCTCATTATTTGATATATAAAAAATTAATGTGTTTTTCTCTTGTCCGATTGAATCCCCAGTTCAAAAAACAACTTAGAACACTGGTGACAAAAAAGACATACCTTTAATGCAAACTCATATCGTGTATTAGTCAACTAGTGCAACATACTGATAAACTTCACAACCCAAGTCTGATTTAAAAAAAATTAGTAACGAATATTGAAAGTTAAAATACCTTAGGAAGTTAAAGAGTAGTGCCACTGAAAAGTTCTTCAAAGCTTCTAAATATTTACTAAAGAAAAAAGTCAGAATTTAAATACATATTTGCTTTAAAAAATCGAAAAACGATATGGAATACATCAATAAATGTACAGTAGGGCTATTTTTCTTTATATTTGTATCATTTTTTGATTTATATCCCTCAAATATTTTAAATTTTGATCGTGCAAAAAGCCTTGAAGATCAAATTACAGTCATCAATAATTTTCCGAAATGTTTGATTACAGCAGTTAACTTTCTTGGAAGTAATATCGACCACAAAAACCTATTGCAGCCCATTACAATTTTTCGATACATAACTTCGTTCACTTCATTCGACATTCACCCCCATGAATATATTGGACGAATGAAAAATCATTTCAACATTTCCAGTTTGTTTAGTCCCCAGTCAAGCATAAAATATGTAAGCCAACACTTTCGGCAGGATTTCACTCTAACAAGTAAAAATACAAAATGTGAAGCAAATATTTATTTAAATCCAAAAAGTAAAATGAGAAATCCAGCAGGCTATAAATATACAGAACACTTTGGTGAAATTTTCAAAGATATATTTTGGCTTTTCTACGAAATGAATTACAACAATCAGTCATGGAGAGAAGATTTCTTTAATACCAGGCCATCCTACTCCGTACTAGCTTGCACTGAGAAACATTTGAACTTACTCTGCCATAACGAGCAAGACCGAAATGCGTGGATAAACACTATGATTGCCTTTCCATATCAAATAATACAACATAAATTTATTATAATGATTCAAACATATATTGGTGGTAATCAAGTAGAAATTTTTAGTCCTTATAGTGACCCATGTGAGCCTTTTCAAATGATTCAAATTGAAAAAGCTCCAAACATGTTGATAACAGATTTGTTAATTCAACCACATAAAATCCCAATTACGGTTCCACATTTGATTGGAATTGTTCCATACTATCATCCATTAAACTATGGAAATCTACTTAATAAAGGTCAAAGAACAAGAAAAGCATTGTTAGAACATATACATTACGTTGTTCAATACCAAGCCGAATTTCTGCCATTTTCTCTAGATATTCATGCTATAACACAAATATTACCAAAAAATACTACATTGATAATTTTTGCAAACCATGACCCACTTTGGCGAAAACGGAAAGTTATTCGAGTGCCAAACTGTCCAAAAACTAGAAATGAAATAAACTATCCCGCAGCACTTCGTCCACTGATACATAGAGCTTCACGAGTTTACCTTGGATTGCATCAACAAATTGGTTTTGTTTTTCAAAGAGAGCAACTAAGATTTGTGAGTTGTCATAAGGAACAACCTATTTGGTTACTTCAGTTGCAAGAGTTAGTTCTTGCATTTGACGGTCCAACTTGGATACTGATTACGACTACATGTATAATTGTTGCATTATTTAGTCTTATCGAGCAAGGAAAACTTAGCATGGCTAAAGTGAATAAATTTTGGTATTCATGTTTTACCATATTATCAACCTTACTAGACCAAAATTCAAAAATATTTCAATGGCCTAGAAAACGACCATTTTTCCTCTTCTTCCTACCTCTTATGTTTTTAATATTATGTGAAGAGTACAAAGGAGAAAACATTACTAATTTAACATTGGAACCTAATATGAAGTCATTTGACACGTTTCAAAGTTTGGTGGATAACAATTTTACCACCTTTACACGTCACTGGGAAGTTCCTTATAATGTAAGGCAGCATTTTCGTAAATTTGTAAAAGAATTTGTTCAAATAAGTCCTCACGAAGCTTACCCGAGGGTTTCTGAGTTTTGGTTCAGTTTGCTTGTAAAATATTATATCGACCGAATGAATACATTGCAATATCTTAGAAATGATCTGTCTCCTAAAAGTATATTTTATCTGAACAATTCCAAAATGATAACAGATAAGTCTAATAATGGATCTGCAAAAGGTTATAATCAAAAGTTAATTGTGCACATGAATTCTTGTCAAAAGTCAGCAATTATATTGCCTAATGGCCTGGCTCTTCAAACGTACACTTTACTAAAAGTAGCAGGAAAACCTGTGTTTTTTGGGAAAGATGTTATTAATGAGAACTTATTTGGATATAAATATTTTGGATATCTTCCCGCAAGAATGACAGGGAGGACTATGAACTTTTTTCAAAGTGGGATTGTTGACTGGTGGCAAAAGTACTTTAAATGGTATTCGGTGCTTTAAACTAACACAAAAAATTATAAAAGTATTCAAAAGGTGTTTAATATAACGCTATGGTCTAATCAGAACAAAAATGGGGTTTACATTCTTTCTCTGATTCCTGCCTTGGGTCTTTTGATTTCATTGCTTGTGTTTCTGGTTTATGATTTCAATGTTTTCAAGCGGCTTTGGAAAGTTTTACGTTGCAAATTTAATTCTACACTGATTCGACCATTTAAATTAGTGTCGAAGCAAGGCCTGGTTTTTTGTCGAAGCAGAAAATACTTAGCATTTTCGTTGCTTTGTATGATCAAAGAGAACCTTGGAAAGTTGCTAAAATGCTGTAAGACCAAATTATCTACTATAATTACCTCTAACCGAGGCGAGACATAATACAAAAAACTTAACAGTTAATCTAGTTTCTTACCCCTAAGGTTTTCATCTTTCGAGCTTCAAGATCAATTAGAATCTTTAAAAATAATTGATTTAAATAAAATAAAATAAATAAATAAATAATAATAAATAAAATAAAAATCAACCGAATTTTTTCACATATATTTTTGACATTCATGCTATAGCTCAAATATTACCACAAAATGTTTCAATGCAATGGTATGATAACCATGATTCACTTTGGCTAAACTGGAAAAAATATTGAAGTATCTTCTTGTCCTATTAGTAGAGTGAATTATCCTGCAGCACTACGTCCACTGATACATGGATCCACACGTACTCACCTGACCTCATTTCAACATCCTGGACTGGTTTTTCAAAGACCACAATTTAGATTATTAAGCTGTCACCAAACACAGTCCTATTGGATGAAACAATTGCAAGAGTTGATTATTGCCTTTGACTTTCAAACGTGGATACTGATTTTTATGTCAGTCGTATTTGTTGCTTTTTTGAGCGTTGAGTCATGCAGATTAAGCAGTATCGGCTTAAAATCCTTTTTATACAACTGTTTTACAATATCAGCTTCACTACTTGATCAAAATACTCGATTGTTTCAATGGCCAATGAAACGGCCATTTTTCTGCTTTGTTTGCCTTTTGTATTTTTAATACTATGTGAGGAATATAAAGGGGAAAACATTACAAACTTGACATTGGAGCCTAGTTTAAAGCCATTTGATACATTTATAGATTTGGTGGACAATAATTTTACCACATTTTCGCGTCGATTCCGCATATCTAACCCTATCATGCAACACTATCTCGAAAATAATATTACGAGCGAATTTTTTCTAATAAGTCCACACGAAGATTATTCAATAATTTCTGAGTTTTGGTACAGTTTCCTCCAAAGATATGTTGTTTCTCAAATGAACACATTAAAATTTCACCAGAATGACCTAACGCATCAAAGTTTGATTTACTTAAATAACTCCAAAACGATAAAAGGTAATTTGACCAATGAAATTGTTTATCAAATATTGGACATTCACATGGAATCATGCCAGTGATATTAACGGAAAGCATGGCTATTCAACTCAAAACCATTATGAAATCCATAAACAACCCAATGTTTTTTGGGAAAGATGTTATCAATCAAAATCTAGTAGGATATAAGTACTTTGGATATGTACCTGAAAAAATATTGTTGCGAACGACTTATTTCTTCCAGACCGGATATTGTTGGCTAGTGGCCAAAGTACCTTAAGTGGTATTTGGTGCTAGACACTGAGACAAGGAATGGCCACTGTGGGCCTAAGGACTCGAATAGTACTTGTTTGTTACAATCGTATAACCATAACTACACTAGACCTTACATTCTTTTGTTTATTCCAAGTTGTGGCCTTCTTGTAGCTATATTAGTTTTTTTGACTTGTGAATTAAATTTGGTTAAGGAATTTTGGAAAGTATTATGTTTAAATCTTAACTCTACGAAGGTACAACAAGTCAAAGTAGTTTCGAAACAAGGTCCATTTATCCTTAAAGCTTGGTTGATGTCGATCAAACTAGTCGTTATTTACTTCTATAAACTTATTGAAACATTTAAAACTAAACGGATAAATTTGTGTAAAATTAAAATTTAAAAAATTAGACAGTTATTCTTTGATGCTTTTATAACGCATAATTTACTCAACTTTTTATATTAAAAAGTTGAGTAAATTAATATGTTGGTTCATAAATATTAATTGAACTATTTTAAATTACTTTTTAGCAAAACATGTTGTTGGAAAAACCAGCATTATATGAGTCAACAAGGCATAAGTACACGTTCCAACTGGCTTGAAATGGTTTGAGGAATAAAAACATTAAATACATTGTCCTGACATATTTATGGTTTTATTAAACTTTTTCTAAAACAGACATAGCTATTATATTTTTTGAGATTCAAAACGTGAAATTTTATTGTATGCCTTCGTAACACTTTATAAATTTATGGTTTTATTGCTCAAAAATTGTAATAGCGTTTATGCAGTTTAGATATCTTTATTGACTCCAAAAATAAATAAAATACAGGTAAAAAATAAAGTTTAAGAAGTTAAAACTAAATCATGTTTTAATACGACTGTCGTCTGGTTTCCTAAAAATCTTGTGAACTTTCCTTTTATGCTTCCACATTGACTCATGAGTGCTATGCGCCGTCCCACAAAACTCACAAGCATGCGGTTGTCCCACCTCCTTATCATGATTTATCTTGTGCTTCTTCAGCTTATCCTTGTCATAAAACTGCAATCCACAAATTGTACAAATCACAACCCTATCCCCCTTCACCTCTCCATCCTTCCCCGGCCTATGAACTCTCTGAACATGTCCACCCAAATATGACTGAAACGCTGCCTCAAATCCACAAAATTCAAACTTGAAACTCTTCCCCCCATCCATTTGCCCATTTACATGAATAAATTTCTAGTGTCTTCTTACCTGTTTTGCTAAAGGGTCCTCAATGTGCCTGGAAACCAAGTGACTTTTAAAGCTGATCTAGTTCCAAAGGACCACACAAATGGCATATCTTTTTAGTCGAAACCCTTCTGGGTTTGCAGTTACTTGGCAAGGTTATCTCCTTTAATAAATGGGTTGACTAAACTATTGGAATTAGATTCCCTATGGTCACCTGTTAAACCAACATCAAAGATAAAACATTTTATTTCCCTCAAACATTTAAGAACTAGACCATCTAAAATTCTAAAACATGAATTTGTATGTATCAATTCTGTTACAAGATGCAATAAAATCTCTGCTTTTCCTCCAAATTTTGTATCTTTTCCCGTTTTCCTAAGTCTGATTATCAGGTGATAATATTGATGTTGGTGTCCCCCTTGGCTTATCCCAGATTAACTGTTGCACGGATTTTAAAACTGCTCCTAAGTTTTCAATATTTGCCAGTGCAGTGGTGTTCCTCGTTATGTCTACATAGCTGACTATACGGCTCACACAGATTTATCAGCCAATTCACAGGATTCCTCAATTTCCTTAAATTTTCCTCTACAAGGTAATCTAGAAGATTTTTTTGCAACATTAAAAATGAATAGTCACAAATAGAGTAGAAAAAAACATAAAGAGGATTTTATTTTGAACTGAGCACAGGATAATTTGGAAAATGTAAAAGGTTACTGGCTACTGAATTTTAATTTTGTTCCAGTCTTAAGCTATTTTGTTGGCCATTTGTCCGGTAATTAAAGGTTTCGAGTTTTATGCTTCAGAACGATCTAAAGAACGACGCGAAAAAACTAAGGTAGAAAATTAAAGGGGGGTTAACTTTACTTTTGAAGCTTTCTGGCTCAACAAAAATGAAGCTAGCATCAAAAAGTACTCAATGCATTTTAAATGGCAAAATACTGCGTCATCATAAAAACTGATTTTCATTCCTTCATAACTTAATTCTTTGTCATCTTAGAATTTTTTCAATTTTACAAAATATAGTAAATGAAATTGCCAATTCACCAGTGCAAGTTTGAAGTTATTTCAACATCCCATTATTTTGCAGTAGCAATTTTAAATAATTGTAACTTACTTCCCATGTTAATTTTTTTGGCGTCCTTCTACTTCTTCAGTTTTGTATCGATTTAAAAGATTTTTGATGCTATATAACAACCAAGCGATGGAGGAAAATCTGTAAAAGGGGTTTATTTTTGCAACGCTTAAATAATTTATAAATAATATATCAAAAACTTTAGTCAAAAATCATTGCATTGCATGTGCAACAGAGTTCCTCCGTCCTTGCTCATGAACACACTCCAAAAAAGGAACAAACAAGTACCTGAAAAAAGTAACTTACCCTTAACTATGAGAATATATTTTACAAAATGGTTTTGACTTTCAAAGTTGCAAAATCTTTATTACATAAATACTTAATTAGCATAGCATGCATGCATGTAATGAATAGCGAGAGAGCGAAAAAGACAATGATTTTAAAACGATTTTAGACTCCTGATCACTGGATCTATATTCTATGATTTGACCTGTAGTTTCTAGACAAAGGTTTATCTACTTTGACCCTGTTGTATTTGTAACACGCTTAAATGTAATCTGCTCAGAACATGATCTGAGCGGAATGCTGAGTTATGTGTTAAACTACACCTGGAAATCTTCAACTACCCAAATACACGTAAGTCAGCATTCCGCTCACCCTCTGCCTTGTTGCGGTACCCTCTGCCTTGTTGCGGTACCCTCTGCCTTGTTGCGGTACCCTCTGCCTTGTTGGGGCTCCAATGTGACCTTCTCCGGCCCCCTGACCCCAGGGAGCATGACCCTGACCAATGGTCCCTTGACAAAAAATGATCTACTTTGACTCCTTTATAAAAATACACGATAAAAAAATTTCACCCGCTAGCTAACACGTCAACTTGTTTGACAACTGTCCCCAGGGGGCTTGACCCGGATCCATGGTCCCTTGACAAAAATTGATCTACTTTGACTCCTTTATCGAAATACACGATAAAAAAATTTCACTTATAAGCTAACAAGTGAAGTTGTTTGACCCCCTGTCCCCAGGGGGTGTGACACCGGAAGCTGAAAATCACTAGCGATGATGGTCTTGACCTAAGCTACCTGTTTGCCAAGTTTGAAGAAAATCGGTGGACTCCTTTGAAAGTTAGAGCGCGAACAGACAGACAGACAGACGAACAAACCAATCGCATAACTACGATGAAAACTTTCATCTTCGTAATAAAAAACACCTTTAAACAAAGTGTTTTAAGAAAACTGGGTCTCTCGGCCAACACAAATACAAGGAAGGAAACGCTCAGCCCCACGCAAGGAATAATAGATAGAATTGCGACTGCCGTTTTGCTACTACTCGTTTCGTATGTGGCGTTTTGATTATGCAAAGCCAATAATCTATCAGAATGAATATAAAGTTTTGAAACCAACGAGTATTCTATGAACTTTTGCCACCATTGAAATATCCCAGCATCATAAAGTTGGCTCACTCGAAAAACTATATTTGGCGGGAAATATCCGCTAAATCTATACCCCCAAAACATCTCGGTTATTTTATTTTTTCCTAGAAAAGCCGGTTTCTTCATTATTTTCAGCAAAATGTGGATTTTAATTGCTGACTGTCTTTGTAGTATAATTGCAGACTTATTGCATTTGTTCATATGAAAGTTTAAAATTGTGGATTCGTTTTCATAGAACCCTTGTCCATAATCCGGTAACATTGCAGAGTTGTCGATGTATTTCCACATTTGCGATGACATTTCATCTTTTAAGAATTTTAAACCAAGGGCAGATCCGAAGAAAGGCCGCAGATAACGCATAATCTCGTACCACAATTCAGAAACAACCGGAAGTGCCTCGTGGCTATTGACTGAATCGTGCATACTATGTAGCTTTTTAAGTTCGCTAATATTAAAAAACCGCGCATTAGCATCGGTTTCCAAATTTATTCTTCGCGAAAAAATGTTAAATTTGTATTTTTCGAGCAATTTAAAATCATCAAATTGGATCAATGGGGGCTCTGCTGTGAGTCTAGTTACATTTTCCCCTTTGTACAGAGTGCTCAAACACAACCATGTAATCGGAACAAAGTAAATACCCATTTGAAACGATACTTTTCTATTTTTGTGTTTCGTTTTAAATACATGATAGGATTGGTCTACAATGGACCAGAAAATACCAAATGAAGTGTCGAATAAACTTGAATATGTAGCCGTAGTGTGCGAATTCTTGGATAGTTTTACAATCCAAGAAATAATAACGCAAATTGTCAATATGAACGACCATGTCGCAATATCAAAAGGAGATATCAGTTCTGCTAATTGATTTGCCCAATGAAATTGTTCCTTATGACAACTTACAAATTCATATTGATCGATTAGAGACACAAATCGGCTATCTTGAAACAAAATACGAGACTTTTGATTGGTCCGTATTATGTAAGGACGAAATACTGGATGCGAGCTGATAGCATTTGATGGGCTACAAGAATCAACAGTTACGTTTTCCCATTTGTCCAAATATTTGTCAATATGTTCAGAAAATGTAATATTTGCTGACTTAGGTAGTAGCAGTGAGATAAAGTGTTCATCTGCTGACGAATCCAATCCAAACAGAAATGATTCAACCGGAAACGACTGGATGTACTTGAGAACATCTCGCTTGCTGCGTGCCTTTATAAAATTACTAATTAAAATCGCTTTTATTGAATGTGGATCAGGATTAAGTTTGCGATTTTGCTGGAGAATAATTTCAAGTTCATTTTTAGAAGTTGGAATCAAATTCTTTTCTAAAAATATGATTTTAAGCGAATTACATGGATCGCAGTATGGGCACAGTGTTTTAAGAGAGGAGGATGGATATTCCCAGATTAATGAACTTACTGATAATCTGAACAATACGTGATGTATCACGAAGACACCTGCAATCCATTTCTCGATCCCATTTTTATTTTGGCAGATTGAATCCTCGTTTGAGTTACAGATGAGTAGTGATATCCTTGGAATGGCGTCCAAATATTCTTCCTTCCACTTCTCAGTTTCAAACGTAGTAACAAAATGAATGACAAATGGATTTTTAAGAGAACTCGACCATAACAATTCTCTTGAGTACATTTGCGGAGAATCTTGCTCAGTTGGAGGATCCAGATAAACGTTCGTCTCACAAAGTTTGTTTTTACTTTTGAGTTGAAAGGACTCCGAGAGAGTTAATGCAACATAATCGATTGCTGTTTAATATGGAGGTAGATTTTTTACGTCTATCACATTATCGCGACGACAATTAGATGTGTTTTGAGAATTTAGTGCTGGATACGCCGTTCCCAATTCATGTGGAAACAGTTGGTATTCGTTGCAAACAGATAAGTAGCGAAGAAGCAAAATAGGTTCTTTTACAACTCGAAAATCTATGTTCATGCCTTTAAAATTGATTACACGAATATTGCAACCTGAAAATGCATTTACGATCGAAATTTTATCCAAAGGATTCTTTAATGGCAATATCTGTCTCGCGAATGTTTGACTCCTTTTTGTATTAATTCCAAATAAAAGTAAACTGCAAATTATGACGTTCAAACTGAATTTCTTTAACATCTTGACATGTATTAAATGCGGATTTATAATTTTTTTGTTTATAGTTAAAGTTTATATTTGACTTGTACTTGTAACTTGATTAAACGTACAAATTCTAGCGCTTTTTATTCTATGCTTTTAGTGTAACAAGCGCTCTTGTATTGGCCAAACTTACAAATGTATATTTGGAATATAAAGGCTTTAGTTTTATCAAGAAATTATTATCTGGTCATTTGAGCGATTTCAACTCTAGCGATGTGCCGTTATTTTTTACATATATCGATCCAATTTTTTAAAACCGTTTTACTGCTTATCTTATATTATTATACGTATACCTGTATAACAGACGCTCTAAAATATAGCATAAGTTTAAATGTTAATGCTTTGTTGGTTAAGCTTTTGCCACATTGGAATCTAGGTTTAATCAGAAAGAGTGTTTTGGCTCATAAATATGAATTGAACTATTTTAAATTACTTTTTAGCAAAACATGTTATTGGAAAAACGAGCGTTATATAAGTCAACAAGCAGGGATCCCTATTTTCAAATATTTTATTTTATTTTAATTATTTCAAATAAAAAATAATTTATTTATAATTTTTATTTTAAATAGTTTGAAAATAATCAAATTATTTGTCATTTGAATAAGAAAATGGTCAGATGTTATTTTTTATTTTGTTATTTGAATTCCAGATTATTTCAAAATTTTATTTAAAAATAATAATTGCAATAATGAGTAAGATGAATGCAAGTTGCTTTTGTAGACATTCGAAGCATGAACAAAGCAAGAATTTAAAAATTTATGCATGCAAAACTGTCAAAATCGAACGATAATTAATGAATCCACGCACGCAGTTGTAGGCCAGGTTTACATCAATACAAGAGTCATATGTCACTAAGGACTCAACAATACTCATCTCCATACGCTCGTCATTATTTGATTATTTTGGTATTTCAAATGATCATTATTTATAATTTGAATGGAAGCACAGACAAACATACGAAAACTTTTTTTGTCGGTTACTCTATTTTTCATAGTTGCACGGCGTTCGTGTACGTAGCGATGGAACACTTCTTAAAAAGTCTACATAATATTTCCAATTTCCAACACACACACACAAAAACCACCCCTATTTCCAGCTATACATACATACGGGTATATAATATACCTTCACTTGAATGCAAATTGAATTCTTGTTTGCTAGTGTTGAAGCTTATGCTACAGTTACTATTACTTCGACTTTCATACAAGGAGATAAAAATCCTGAAAGACCTAAAACAAACTTAAAATGTTGTACGTTAGACTTAATTCCATGTATATATACTATTTTACTCATCATGGATTACTGAAGAGAGAGCCATGATGACTGTGTAGACACACAGGTTTCTAGCTAAAGAACCAAGTCACCCCATTCCAATTCACTCTTGATACTCAGATGTAGAGAAAAGTTAAAATTTTCTCTAATACTAGAAAAAACTCAATGCTTCTTACAATAAATTCCATTTTTTTTGATATCGTAGTTTTTTTAGTTTTGTAGTTTGAACATGTACATAGGATATTATTGTATGTGTATTTGTGCCCAAAAAGTCATGTCCGTGAGTACATATGTGAAGGTACATTTGTATTTCGTTGCCATTTTGCTAAAATCGATATCTGGCCTCGGACGAGTGCCTCCGTGCTCGTCGCCCAGGGTCGGTTTCATTAAGTTTTTCGTATTTCTATGGTTATGTTTACAACTAATGTATATATGTTCCTGCAAGATTTCTATGTTCATTATGCACGTTACAGGTATAGAAGATTCAAGTTACTTCGCGGCCGGCAGTTCTGAATCTATGAATAGTGTAGTGTGTTGTTTTTTTATACACGGCAGAAGGTATGCTGAGCGCACCTAGACACCAACATCTATTGTCGCCCGTGCCCCGACAGACGGGCCGGGGCGACAATATATACGTGAACTCAATCCGTTCAATTTTTGTTTGTTGTTTTTTTTGTTTCGTGGCGGCGTAGTATCATAGCAATTATACATAATCTTCAAGTATGCGAGTTAAAGGCTTAAACTGGGTATGTAAACGTTTTCTAGGGCGCTAATTTCGAATCCGAGGTCATATTTGAAATTCGAAATACTACGTCGCCAGAAAAGTGCGGGAAACCTTAGTTCTCCGAATTTTGAGATAAAACTCAGTTCATAGGGGTAATTGAAGTCAGTTTTTAAATTTGAAATACTACGTTATCGGTAAAGCGCGGGAAACCGTTGTTCTTCGAATTTCGATCTGAAACACGGTTTGTGGGGCTATCTGATGACCTATAACTTCCACGGATTAGGAGCCAGTTTATGGTGCGAGTTGGGGGCTAACTTCCACAGAGTTGTTTTTTTCCACATGACGAAATGTATTATTTTATTCAAAAAAGCTTATCTTCTAGATTTTGCGAGTGGACTTTGTCTACTAACGGATTCGTTCACTAACGGGCCTAATGCTAGTGAGTACATAATTAGGCGAAAGTGCTGGAGTGGGAGGAGGACAGTTAGTTCCATAACTACACACTACATCACAGCGCCCATGGGGCTTGTCTTCAGTTAGTTCTTTATAATAATTTTTCCGGTGAAATAAATACATTAAAGTGTATGACTTTTTTTACAGAAACTGTTTAAACAGAATGGGTAAATGCACGAACAAGTGTAAAGTAATCAAAGTTGTTATAAAAATATAATCTGCTAGAGTTTTACAGCCTTTTCAAACGTTGAATACATGGTTTTAAAACTGTTAATATTGCATTTTATGAAAGATAAAAATAAGTCAGTAATTCAATTTGTAACGAATTTGTATTATTGCACCCTGTCATTATATGTTGATCGTTTTTAACATATTAATTTGTAGTTAGAGTAATCCCTTTTAGTAACGAGCAAAAGGGACAGCCCCCAGGGCAAAGTACCTAACGTACCTTAAGTCTTTAGATTTTCATTGTTGTTTCATATTTTATTTTCAGCTTTTTCAGAGAAATAGAGGTAATCTTTTGCGAGGACACATTTTACATATTCGTTGTGGTATTGATGTAAGGTATTATTTGTCAACACCAACCACCAACCCCTCTGTTTTTAGATATGTTGACTATGGAATGATTTCATTGTACCTGAGAGTTTGGTTTGGGTTTTGCGTCGTGTTGGCTACCTGAATGTATTTCATTTAGTTGATGCATGAATACTATGAATCTGACCATACGTTTGCATCATGATCTAAATCCACAATGCTGATCAAACGAATTTCAGGTCTTCATAATTAATCACCATTCATGATCCAGAGAAGTATGTTTTTTCCTAAACTTTTTGGAGTGAGTGCGGTCAAGGGTAGAAATGTCATTTATTTATTTACAATCAAAATAAGTCATAACATGGGATACATCCAGATCGTCTCAAATTTCTCCACCGTCAAAACATTTGATTATTGTTTTGTGCCATAACCTAGTTTCTTCCACCCAATATCATGAACAAAACAATAATAGCCGTACACTAGAATACTGCTATGCATTTCAATGCGAATAACATCCTGCATGACTTGATAATTTATTAAAAAAAGCGATACCATTTAGTTATGTGTGCGTAGTAGGTACACATATACCTTCAGCCATTCAATGGCAAAATAGTTTCTTTAGAATGTTTACACTTCATGTGTATGTAATATTAAGAA
>JAQIWN010001801.1:0-18581 GCA_034699025.1 Entomobrya cf. arborea Gr-Col-00668
TGGTTTGAGTGAGACATTGAGCTGTAGAATTGGTGGCTATGAGTAATGTTTTTGTTAGATGAGGTGATTTAGTACGTGTTTTGTGTTCCTGTGTGTCTTGAGTCTTGCAACAACAATACAACACAACGCACACTACATGACAAAATGACAATACAACTTCAGTTTCGGTGTCTGTGAACAATATAATATAGAAATCCAGTTAGATTGTAGTTGTTACAACTATGAAAGACGGTTTGTTTTAATTTAAGGTCATTGCATAGGGTTACCCTATAAGGGTAGATACTTAAATAGTTTTGATAAAGCCAAAATACTAGCAAGATTAGCTTACTGTAAAGTCGAAGAAACAGGTGAAAATCAGGTGTGTGTCCTTTTAACAAAGAGAGTCAGCTGTCATTATTTTAAGCCTGACTTGTAGAAATAATTAAAACTTCACAGCATTTCAGATTAATTACTCATATCCTTGTTTGTTTTGTTAGATTTACAGAGGTGGGGTTTTGGTAACTTTAATCGATGGATTGTTAAAATTCGGTGGAGGCAAGAACGATAGTGCAATTTCAAATTGGTGATCTCTGTATCGTATCCCTCTGCGAGTTTGAAAGGTAATTTAGTATATATTTATTTTGAAATAAGTTCAGAATTGGAATTTATTAATTCAAATCGGTCTGTAATTCATTTATCATTTTATCTCTTTCAAAAGTTTAAGATGGCAACCTCATCTATGGGTGTTTTTTGGGTTGGTGTCCTGTCGCTAGTACTCACTGTTCTTCGTTCTGACGTATCTAGTGCACCTCTCCCTGATAATCAAGTCCAATTTTACAGTAGGCTTTACCAAAATTCTTCTCAAACCCGATGTTACCTTCCCAAGGTCAACGAAAAAAGCGAAAACTACACTCGCTCGAAGATCAATCACTTGTGTGATTCAAAGGTGGAAGCTAAATATGGTAGTCTTTGCGTCGCCCTCACTGAACTCTTTCCCAGGCTTTGTCTGAATCAAAGTACTTCAAGGAAAGAAAACGCAATTGTGGATCTCTCTACTGTGAGTAGTTTAGGAGTTAAAAAAGTGTGTTCAAACATTCAAGAACTTCGTGCTAATTTAAGTAGCTTAGAGCATCAAAAGTTAGTGTCCCCCTTTGTTACTGGAACGCCGGGTAACAGTGCGGAAAACGAGGATTCACTTTGTCTGACCCTCTGCAAGAATTCTCGGGACACTCGTGAAGGTTTTCAGGAAGATGCAAAACTGGAAGTCAATCTGCCTTGTATTCTCTTATTAGAAGGCTACACAGTACTTCAGAATATATCTGTAAGTAACGACAAACAGGGTTTTTCTGTGTCAAACATAGGGGGACTGAGCTCAGTTTCAGGGTCAGAAAATCAAATTGGCCCTTCGTCTACAAAGGATACAAAATTGACTGAAGGAAACGGAAGCCTTCTTGGAAAATCTAAATTAACAGAATCTACTGACGCTGGAATAGCTGCGAAGAAAACTGTAATTTCTATCCAAACATCGCCATCCCCCAATACCAATGTGAAAAATATTCCGGATGCTGCTGCTGCTGCTGCAACGACTCCCTCGTCGTCATCGAAGTCACCCAATGATGTTTCCCTGGAACAACCGGGTCCGGATGCAGTTCAAAGCAACACTGACACTAGTGTCATTAAAAATGAGGACGAAGAGAAAGCCGTTTCAGAGAAAGCACAAGCTATTATAAACTCAGTGATCTCCGGAATTCCTCCAGTATCGACAGTAGATTCCAGTAAACGTTTCAATCAAACGAACCCTGGAATACAGAGTAAGATTTCATTAAGCTCTTCAACAACAAGTACAACTACAACTGAAACTGTAATTGATGCTGGAGGAAACGATGTACCCATGCCTTTAGAGAAAGTTGTCAAAAGCTCTACAGCTGCGTCAAAAGTAGTCACTGATGCTCCAAAGAAGGATATCGATGTTGTAGCTCCAGTCCCACTTAACACTGATGGCTCCTCTGAGAAGAATGAACAAGTCAAAAATAAGAAACAATCGGTAAAACCGACTATCTTGAAGAAAAACGATGACAATGACGTCTTGGCTGGATTAGGGGAAGATGATGGTGCTGATTATAATCCTGGAGAGGATTTAGATAATGGATATGGGAAACCTCCTCCAAAATTTGAGGACGACAAAGATATTGATATGCCCCTGCCTGAAACCCAAAACTTGGGATATGAGTCATTCAAACCTGCAAAGAATCGTTTTTCCGGAAATGCTTTCAGAGAAGATATAGCATTTGATCGTGGAACAACTATTAATGTTTCATTAAAAGAATCCGAGGACACTGGATTCTTCAATTACTTTTTGTTCAGCGTTACGTTAGTTGGATTAGTGTATCTTATTATTCATAATAAGAAAAAAGTAAGTATGAGAATTAAAGTTTAGTTTCAGTTTAAGCTTGAACTTGTAAGCAACATGTCGCCATAATCGTAATTTATTTTTGAATTTTTACAGTTAATTGCATTCGTTGTGGAAGGGAAGCGCCCAAGAGCTAGTAGAAGTCGTCGGTCCTCAAGTAGTCAATATCGACGACTGGAAAACAATTTTGACTGATTGTGAGAAACTGAATATAAGTCCCGTTACGGGACTCCCGTAAAACGTTTATCACTCATTGTCGGTACGCGAACAACGATATGGTGTTTCATATTCACATTTTCACAACTAAATTTCTAAATACTTTGAAACTTGTGTGTATGTTAACAGAGTTTTTGGAACAAAGTTAGTTTGCCATTATATGTGTGTATAGTTAGTAGTTAGTTGCTCGGATTTATGAAACCTTAATAATTTTATTTGTTAGCAACTGTTTTGTTAGAATTTGTGAGGCATATTAAGTTTTACGAATTTCGCTGGTGTCTTGAGATAGTTTTAAAAATGATCACTCAGTTAATTGGTCTATTTTTATTTTTGTTTAAATACCAACCTGAAATAATGCGTCAGTTGTTATCATCATGTTACGTTAAGTCAACCCGAAATCTATTGTGGCCAAATCAATGAATACACGAAAATGGCATGAATTAATTTTCTACGATGTATGTATATTATTGTGATATCGATGTATAATGTTAGTAAGAAATGCAAAAATCATTTCATTCTCAGTCATAATATTTTGGAGTAGTGTATTTTGCATTTATTTATACTTTACTCTCTTATGAAATAAACAGTTTTTATAGTTATTAAAAATTACAAATTCTAATAATAGCTTTTCTGAAGAGGTAGTTTTGTTAAAAATAGTGTCAAACTTAACTCATTTCTGCATATAATATTAATGATATACTTACATGTACACGTACAGACTTCCATAAAATTCATAAAAGAAAATTTACAATTGAATAAACCATCACCTATCTTTTTATTTTGTGTTCTCAACTTTTTTTTTAGCAATAATGATTCTTCTTCCCTTAAATGTTTAATGATTATATTTTCAGAATATAGTACATTGGCTCTCTATACAAAAGCCTTTAAAAATATGCCTTAAATCCCAATGAACTCAAACTTAAACTACTCATGCCAGTCTTTATATGAAATTGCTGTACTGAAAACTTAACTAAACATATATATCATTGAGAAGGAAGTACGCATGACACTTTTCTTAGAAGGATCACCCCTTTTGTTTTCTTATTCCTGTGAACAAGTGTCCAGCAGAAGGTGCAATGGAGTCTTTCCATTTTTAGATGTACGGAAACCTGTCTAACTTTGTGCTGACATGACTAGTTTTCACGTAATTTTATATTTTACTTAAACGATGAAGGTAATTACCTGAAAAAACAGTATAATATGCAGCTATCATTCAAAGTGAAACGGTTATATCACTCCAGCCACTTAACTGCTGGACAAATGGATAGGAAGGGATGAAAAATTCAATTAGAATTATCATTTTGAGATCATTTATCATTTTTCTTAAACAACGCAAGTGCTGAAACGTGTAATGGAACGGAAGAAATACATTGAAATCACTGGTATACCAATATCACTTTGAGAAAGTACGATTTCCTAACGTGGTACTATCAGACTAACAAGACATGTCCCTTCCAAGTTGGTATAGTTTATGGATTGTTGCAAAAACACGAGTCCTGTGTATTTTGACGTATCCATTCCAGGTATTTTGTTATTCTAGTGTACACACCTAAAAGGAAGACAATCAAGATTAAGTAAATGCTTTCATCAAGAAAATATACAGAGCTCGACAGTTTAAATGCACTTACCTGGAAAACTTGCCCGGGCGCAGCCTTGACCCCAGCTAACTATTCCTATAACATATTTCGTCCCTTCTTTACTACTGTCTTCGCGAAGATCTTCCCAATTAAGTGGACCACCACTATCCCCCTATAGAGCAATTAAGTATGACATTAGTTAAATGAAATGTGTCTTAATAAAGAAGGAGAACGGCTTGTATACGAAATAACACATACCTGGCAAGCGTCTTGTTTCCCTTCCGGATGTCCAGCGCACATCATTGTGTCGGTAATTTCTCTAGGCGTGTAACGCGTTTGCGTACGGCACTCCTAAAAGATATTTATATTATTGTAAAGTTAGATTCAGAATTCATGAATGTATTGATAAGTGAGGATTGCCTGAGTAATATAACTTTTCTCTCACCTCATTTGACATAATGGGAACCTCTACTTCCCTCAAAATGTGCGAGGGTCGTCCTTTCTCTTGAGTTCGACCCCAACCAGCAACTAAGCCTTGTTCGTCAGCAAAGTCCTCATCTTCTGAGAAAATGTGCACAAAACAGTATGAATTAATTTTATGCTTAAGCACGTAATACACGAAATTGTTTTTTTTTTAATTCTCTTATAATAATTGAATGCATTTTTTATTATTTTAAACAATACCTAAATCTATGGGCAGACAAGCAGGAGCAATCGATCTTCTAAATTTCATTGGACGCTCAAGCCGCAACAATGCAATGTCATTGTGGAAATTAGCTCTGTTGAAACCCACATGACGTATAATAGTTCCAATTTTCCTGTACTCCGTGTCAGATTCCTCAGTGAAATTTCTATCGTGCTCTCCAAAAACTATTGTAATTTGATCTTTTGGAACTCCATGAACACAGTGGGCCTAGTTTTTGTAGATAAACATGTAACATTTAGATTCGGATTTACAAAAGTATTTGGGAAATTAATTTTTAGATAAATACTTACAGCAGTTAAAACGTAACGGTCTGAAATGAGAGTTCCTCCGCAGTAAAACTTTCCTTTGTACATCAAAGCAGTGAGCCAAGGATACGAGTTTATTTCCGCTATTCTTCCACCAACTATGCGTTCTTCTCGGTAACTGATCCCACATGCTGCAAAAAATCATGAATAAATTCTCTTAGATTTGACACCAAAATATATTGCATCAAAAAAATCGGAACGGATACCATCGGACGTAAAAAGAAGAGTACCAGTGACACACGATGCTTTAATTAGGGTCTGCCAAAAATGATCTTAGCTTGCCCCGCCCCAGTCTCTCATAACAATACACAACAAGTACACAACACACTATTTAAAAAAAGGAAAAATACTTACTGCATTCTCTGCACTCCGTTGGAAAGCGCAACAAATCTGCGAGTCCTCGGAACTAAAATATAGTTAAAATGTAATGATAAAAGAGGAAATTTTTATTTCATGCGTAACTTGGTGGAATGCGGTAATATCCTGTCAAGTTATTTCACAATATTGTAACATAAATGTCACTTGTCAAACCGTTATCATATCAGCGTCTATTAATAAAATGTCGGAATGCTAAAAAAAGCTGCAATGAATTGCACCTATTAGCAATCATGGTCAGATCAGGCTCTCTAGTGTTACGCTTTAGAGCACTTTATGCATTCATCACTGTAAAAAACTAATGGCGCATTAAAAATCCTTGTAAATGGCAGCTCATTATCATTATATTTTACGCCTTGTTTTCAAAAGAGTATAGTTTACACAGGAGTACACACTGACTGGTGAGTTGTTGTGTGTCGTAACTGAAGAAAGTATGACGATAGGTGACAACTTAATTTATGTATTGTGCATTCTTACAATCCCTTTTACAACTGGCATTTGGGCTCGTTTTGGCATCTTTCATTGATATCAAGTTACCCATAAAAATGTTTTTTATTTTCGTCATTTAGCTACCAGTCATCACCATCAGATTAAGCAGTAAAAATAGCTTTAAATGTAAAACCTGTTACATATGTGAATTGTGAATACATCTGTTTTAATAATGGGGGGTACATGCATGAAGTAGCGAACGTTGACACTAATTTTTGCCACACGATCCTTTTAATCAAGCTTTATATTGAAATTGAAACTTTAAGACTAACGTGCTAATAATATGTGAATTTGCATACGAGTTTATATCGCACTTGCAGAAAAAATGCATATTTTTTTTTTCTAA
Source organism: Entomobrya cf. arborea Gr-Col-00668 (assembly GCA_034699025.1). Taxonomy (NCBI): domain Eukaryota; kingdom Metazoa; phylum Arthropoda; class Collembola; order Entomobryomorpha; family Entomobryidae; genus Entomobrya; species Entomobrya cf. arborea Gr-Col-00668. The sequence goes on from JAQIWN010001801.1 coordinate 6,404, forward strand.
AAAAATTAACAAGATCAAGCAAGAGTGCATCTTGTTCAACCTCTGATCTGATCTTCTGAGTTGTTTACACAGTCGCCATAAAAAATCAAGCAGTATGCAAATGCATGCAGCAGTGCAGAAACTAATGATTCAGTATTTAGCCTGTTCAGTTAGGTGATTAGTTGATCAACGAATTATTCCGTGTTTGACCAATTGTACATCATCGTCAAACATTTGAGTTATTTGTTTTCTCAATTACATGTCATCGACTGAAAATTGAAATTACATGTTTTCTTTGAAAAAACCTTTATTAGGTTTTGATCATTATTTCTACTGACTGATCTGATGAAAAGTCACAAAAAGTTGCGCAAATATTAATACTACTACGCACACGCACTTGTTTTAATAAATGGCTACGGTTTCATCGCTGCATGATTAATGTACTTGCACTGCCACAAAAAATTACAACAAATGCCAGAAAACAAACTTGATATTCAGGATTAAGCTTTCAGTTTAAATATGAACCCCAAGAAACTTTAAAATTAACACATTTCAGATTCAACCTTTCCTCTTATTTCTTTACCTTAATCATATATCTAAGCCGGGCTTCATCGGAAAACCAATCGTTTTTTAGTATGCATGCCATGATCATAATCTAAGATTTTAATATTAAAAAAATGTCGATACAATTTTAATGAGTCTGGTTTTAGTTTTCGGGGTAATACTGGTAGTTGCCTACATAATATTTACAGATTTTGGCACAAATAAATATGCATTTTTTATTCTTGTTGACCCACTTGCAATGCATAAAACTCTAAAAGATTTGAAAACTAAAAGTTATTACTGATCCAGATGTTTTAGTTGGGTTGGGTTTGCCAAATTGTCATACATTCGCTTATTATTGTGATAGGACCTACTCATTCGTCAATCAATACATTAGTTTTAAAAGAGTTGCTACTTATAAAATTTAAAATTATAAGAAATACTGTAACGCCTACTCATAGACCCACATCACGTTACATTTTGTGATTACATGCGGGTGGGGTGGGCTGGCTGGTGTTACTCTTCTGACTGGGGTATTAGGATACGCCACACCAATTACTCTACTCAAATTTCATCGTATCAGATTTAACGCTTAATTCATTTTTTAAATTTGTGTTAAGTCGGCTTCAGTTTTTCATGTTAGCTACTAATTATCTATAATAATTATGTAGGTGGTGTGCACACGTTTTGTCTGAACCAAAACTGCAAACAAGTGCGTCGAAATGATGACAATGACTCGCAACAATGCACAATGCATGCATGCATCGTCGTAAATGCAATTATTCAATGCAGAGCCGTCGTCGAACGAAACGTCGAAAGTATGCACATTGACGCTAAATACTGTAAAACCTCAAATTAAATGTAATACCAATGCAAAAATGCAATGTTTAACCTGAGGCTATATATGAAGAAAAAAGTTATTACCACTACAAACTGCACTGCCACTACTCTACTAATTATACCGTTGTTTAAGTAAATAAAAAAATTTCCTCTCTGTTATTTTCATTTATCGTGTCATTATCACCACCCCGGCTTTGTCATGCATTTCATTTTGTAAAATTCCCCTTTTGTTGCATTTCCTTGTGCGCCTGCAAGTCTGCTGAGGACTGACGATTAGATTTTACAAAAAAAAATCTAGCATGAAAACGAAAACCACTTGTTTGTATGATGATCTACTGATACATCCATTCAATTCCTTAAAAAGTGTAAGTTGATAAATGAATCAAACATGGGATGGGAATTGATTAAATTAAAATTGGTCATCCCAGAAAAAAAAAAGTGTGAGAGTAACTCCCAAATCTTGTGACTTGGTTGAAAATATGGATAGACTAGACAACGTGAGGAATTGCGTATTGAATTTCGTCAAAGATTAGCCCATAACTTAAAAAAATGTAATACCGGCTGAGGCTAGTTTAAATCTTTTTTAAAGTGAACGGATCCCCTTCATTAGCATTCAAAGAGCAAAACCACAAATCCTTACTATCTAAGAAGCTTGCTGACTTGACTAAGGTGCTATATAAGATATTCAAGAGAGTTTTTTTGTTTGTTATATTGCCGCGTTATAAATATGCGTTCAGTTCAACCATTTTGATGAAGACTGATCTTTTTCTTAAAGAAAATTAGTGATTACGATTACCAACGTGTTTATTAAAAGAAGAAAATATAACCTTTATATAAATTTATTTATTCATTTTTATCTATTTCCCTTTGTGTACGCTTTAAAAATCATAATCGTTAGCCACAGTATACAATATGCAATGCATGTAATGTGTGATCATCCTCGCATCAATGAATGCGATTGAGGATGACAATCAAAGTGACGTCGTGTGTTGTACAATGTACATGTACTGAACTTTTGATAAGAATGAAAAACACTTGCCATTTTTTTTATTAAGGTGCTTGTGCATACAACACCACACACTGTTTTGCATATGTATGTCTTGAAGAATTTTTTGCAACAATTAAAGAGACAGTTGGTTGTTGATGAGCAGATCACGAATTGGACTAGGAAATATAATAATTTGTCAGATTTGTTTAACATCTCCTGAGCAGTGACTAATTGGAAAATTGTTTGAAATTGATTTTTATAAGTTTTTGTAAATTGTCTAAAACATTTTGTGACATGACATGAATTTTGCGCAATAAGTTTGATATGTGTAACGGGTCGGGTGCAACGGCAATATAACAGAACTATATAATTTATTAGAGAAAATAGTAATTCGTTGGGGGATAATTCGTCAATTTTAATCCAATTTGGTTGGACATAAATGGCTAGAAAATAAAATGTAGTTGAATTCCCGTTGAACACCCAGTGCTGCCTGAGGTGTCAGAAAGCTTAAGAAAATTAGTCAACTCTCTTTAAAACCTGTTGCATATAAATCGCATTAAGACCTCTCTCAATGGATAAGAATCGTAATTAAAGTAAAACAGAAGGTTTCACGCTTATAACATGATCTGTGATACTAATACAAAATTTATGCATATTAATTTGCAAATGTACACGATTTAGGAAGATGAAATTTTTTTGTGCAATCAAATCAGCTTACAACCACATAATAATGTAACCATCACCGTTTGTCGTAAACAAAACCAGCTTGGGCTCTCAGCTCAGGGGTATGTACATTTTACATTTTAAAAATTAAGGAAAGTGTGAAATGTTCATGTGTAAGTAAAGTAGTAGCAATAAATACGTCATGTCATGTCTGTAGGGGTGGAGGTAATCGTAAGTTCACAAGCGATGCAAATGCAATCTTTTTGATATATTCCGAAAACCCAGTCAGTCACACACAATCATTAAAGTCTTTCATGGTCAAACAAAAGTGAAAAATGCAAGTCTCTGGAGCACCAGTTTCACTTTCTACTTGTCCTACATTTTTATTGGGCTTTCCTGTTTCTGTGTAAAGTGTGCATGTGCATTCTGAATATCTGCATGCGTCAGTCAACAAAATCCTGTATCTATAAAATCCATGCCGTGTATCGTATCGCATACAACTTGACAAGACACAACAAAGAAACAACCTTGTGATTTTGATGCTCGCGAGGGAGTTGAATCTTGTCCATAGGTCATCTACTATCTGTCATTGTCGAACATTGTTATTTTGGTTTTATTCACTCAAAGGACTTAAATAGATGACCTTGAGGAAGAGTATAAACCTTGTTTGTTTCATACCTTTTCTTCTTGAAGAACTTTACGAAGGTGTCTGGAGTACTCATGTGATTCATTGGATAGCGTATCATTGTCCCCATCCGCTGCCAAATTTCCTGATGTCGGCAGTGGAGCCACTGATTTACCAAATAGTTTAAGGGATGGTGCACCAAAAACTCCAGTCTCCAGAAATTGAGAAAATTGCATAACAATCACTATTGAAATCAGTATCGATCTAGATGACGATGATGACACTAAATCCCTTCCTCTGCTTTGGGATGACATTTTTAAAGAGAGTTAAAAAGTTTTCGGATTTTTACACACTTTTTTAATGATGCACTTTTTTCAGTAGTTTCCTATTTTCAGTAAGAAGGCGCGTGCTGGCAGCACCGCAAACCTTCCCCAAAAAAACCAGAGAGAGAAGATGAAACGTTCCACTAACTTTACTTCCTTGTCAGATATTACAGCACACGTTTTTATTTTACGAAACAAAATATTTCACACTTTCATAAAAGAAGACAGAGAGAGAGAGAGATGCCAACAATTTAGAAGAAAAAAATAATGTCACAGGGCACAAAATTTTTATAAAAATTACACTAAATTACTGCCTTGCCAGGTCCCATAAAGTCGTATTGAACGAACGCACCAAACTGATTAATGATGAGATGCATTTATTTGTTGGTAAATGATGTTGAAGGTATTTTGTAACACGATTGTCATAATAATCGTCTATAACGTAACAACGCGAAAGAGAGGAAGGAACGTTCCTGCTTTGCTTCCTTCCTTCCGTTCTGCTGTCCTGTATAAAATATGATATTGTGTATGTACGCGTCGTATTCTGATCTTTTTTTTGAAAGAAGCACACCTTCAACTGCTGAATTGAATAGTTACGCGTTGCGTTGTTGTTATTGAAAAAAATGGTACCAACCGAATAGCTCACATTACATTTCAAAGGTAGTTAATGTAACACAATAGATACCATGAGGAATGATGATAATTGTTTGGCAAACGCAGTATTTTAGTTGCGCTTTGTGTAAAAGATAGTGTGTGTTTGTCGCATTGCCTGCTATTAGTGTGTTGTTCTTATATTAACAACAATGACAGCAACTGTTGCACATTATTAGTTCATAAGAGGGAATCCTCCTCACGTATGAATATATATTCTAAACATCAAACACGAGTGAAAATGTTCCTCCACTTTCTAAGAAGGCGAAGAGGACAAACAGCAGCAAGAGTAATAGTAATAGTGGTCGGTGGTGGCAAGTATAGAGTCGAGGAATCAAAACAACAAATGTACAATCTCAATTGAATAAGTTTAGTGCGTGCCCTATACTAACTGCAAGGCAAGGATTGATAATAAAAGTGTGCTTCTTGAAACTTACAACAAAGAAAAACGATAGGATGGCTTTGATGACTTCTCTCGTAGAAGATAGGGACAGAGAGGGACGATGATAAGAGGAGATTCGTTTTGGGATGCCTTAATAATTTTTGTTCACTTTTTTCAGAGGAATGATACGATTATTTTTTTGGTGTGATGCATAAATGTTTAAATTTTTTATTTAAATTTTTTAATAATGCACCACTTCATTTAGAATTTTCAGTGAGAAAACTTCTTTCGTGTTGTAACGTAACTATAAAGTATATTTTATCTTTGTGCACTTTTTTTATATCCCTTTTTGTGAGCTTGATGTTTTTGGCACTACTGTCCTCTTTTGTAACAGATAATGTGATGGGACAAAACAAGTAGTGGTATAATAAACAATGTTAATTACTGAAGGAAAAGGCTTGTGAACGTGTTCGATATCCTATATTCAATCGATTCTGCGCACTATTATTATCGCACAAACGGGTGGTCAACTCCACTTACTTTTTACACTTTAAACAGAAACAGAAAAAACGTCACGAGCACATGTGTTCAGAAGCTGTAATTTTTTAACCAAGTTCTCAACATTAAACTTGCACTTTTTGGTGATGTATTTTAATGATAGGATGTTTTTTTTCTAGATTAGAGTTTTTATTATTTATTTTATTGGAGCTTTCTTTAGAATGACAAACACTTTTACTATCGTTCTGTTTGAGAATGAGCAGCTAAATAAATTTATTTAGATAATGGAATCGTCGTAATAGACGGAGTGGCGGTTGTGTCTTCTTGAACTAGCCAAAGACCTTTACAGATCTGATCATGAAACGAAGCTGTCACGAGGTTATATACAACAACCTCAAGTGTCACAGCTCCAAAAGATTTTGTATGGTTTTTACTTTCTTTATTCCGTAAGAGACTTGGGGGATTTGATGTATAACATTTAACATATCGATATTCCATGTATCACCTTTGGTCCTGCTTATTATAACTTGCATCTCATGATGTAAAGTACCCCTAAATAGGCAGATAGAAAAATATGACACAACAATAATGCATTCGTTTTCCTTTGTATCTCTTTCTATGATAAAATGTATTGAGATTTGTGAGCTGAAATATGAATTTCTGGCTGGGATAGATAGTTGCTGTGTTAAAGAAGACATTCTTAGAAAAAAATCACATTATGTCACATTACAACATTGCATTGAAGGTATCACGCATAGTTTTCAAGTACAACAACGTGTGATGATTATGTAATAAGTACAAAATATAATGTGGGAATCGATCATAATATTCAGGCCATTCCATTCCAGGTAAACTAATAATGATTAATGACATTTGTCCTATTGTATAATGCACCCATCATCGTGGTTTGGAATTTTGAGTGAACCCAAAAAAACCAAAAGCTTTTCAATGTGATCTTTTCAAGCATGAAAGCCACGATGAAAGGGAAAGGAATCAGGAAATAATCTTTTTTGGTCTTTTACCAAAAATTCAAAGAAGAAAAAATGGTTTCTACATTGTGCATGTTTTTTGCTTCATTCATTCTTAACTAAAATCAAAGATTTGATGCAGGTATTATTTGTTATTCGTGTATCCCGGATGTGTGTATCCTATTTGTGTAAAGTTAAGTACACAGAAAAATATAAATTGGATGACAAAATGTTTTATTTATTTAAGGTTTTCGAAGTAAAATTTTAAAGCTGTGCGATCGGGCAAGAGGCCGGTGATTGAAAGCCATGCCATATAAGCCATAAACAAAGTCACACAAATATTTTACTTGCCCAGTCATATTCTTCACATGAACTTATATTGTAAGTTTAATGCATAATTTGCGGTCTAGGCCTTAAAAATGTGTCAAATATACATAAATGTATTTAGACGATTTATTATGTGTACATCGTAAATGGAGAGCTTCGAAAATGTCAAGGTATTCTCATTATGGATTTGGAGCAATTGTCTTATTGCTGCTGGATTTATCAATGCCAATAGTTGTATTGAATATCAAAATCGACAAGTCGTATGCCTATGAATTGTTGCGCAACAGTAATTCACCTGAAAACAAAATATGTAATAAACAATGAGTGATGCTTAAAACGGAACGATGATGAATGATGACAAAGAGTGTTTTCCAGATACATGTATATTTCAATGTCTTTCATATTCTATGATGGTACTCCCGAAAAAAAGTAGATCCCAATGCCACAAGTCTCAAAATAAGGTCGATGAAATGTATCCACGCATTTATGAGTTCTGAGTGTATATTGTTCATTACTCATTCCCTGCGAGTGCACAGATATAAATGAGTAGCTCAGCTCAGGTTGTAAGCATGAAGAATGCTAATTGAGGTGACTGAGAATCAATTATGTCGATCTTTTCGACTACTTTAAATACTATTCATAAGCTCATATGGTAAAAAAAAATTAATGACACTCTTTTTAGCTTTTGCTTTCATTAGAAAGACAATGATGAGTAGCAGAAACGAAGTCAGTATCGGTATTTATTTGAATATTCTGAATTTTATTGTTTACTAGTTACTAGCACCTTTCGAAGAGGAAAGACTAGAGTGCAGCCAGTTCTTATATACATGCGTAAACGTCAAATTACGCAACTTCGAACGATGAGTATTATATGCATGCATTTATCCAATTTAGAATTTAATGTATTTTAAAAATTAAGTCAGAAATCATTTGTAAACGTTTGTAAAAATTAGAGGCCGCTTGGTTTAGAATATATTGAATTATTAATTATACTGTATCAAAAGTAACAAGTGACCACACAAAATCTCACAGTGCCCCGACAGATAAGAAGAAAGATTATTCATTGTTTCAAGAAGCCAACAAGCAAAAATAACAAAATTTTCATTATTCAACAGCGTCATAAGTTACGCAACAGAAAAAACTGCATTACCAATTTTAGCATGCATACATACATAACTGCTTATTAATGGGCGAACAAAAGATGAGTTCATTCTATTTTGTAACTTAAACAGCCACACCAACGCAACGTAACACTTTGGAATATGGATGCGGACATCCTGTTTTAATTTTTTAGGCTAGGACAGTTTTTAACACTCATACGGTAAAGGTTCATATATTTTCAGAGGGCAAAGGTTTAATCATGCAGAAATATGACTCCATATATGACATGGTCACGTGAAATTCATTGACAGCGATTTCATGAGAAATATATCATGTTTGTGGCAAGAAAGGAGGCGAAGAATAGCTAGAGCTGTTCGGTCTCATATTTGCAAAAGTATTGTATTCTCTTGCATCCAACATCTATCAATTTGATGTACTAATCATGCATTAACTGAGAAAGGCATATTTTCTCTTGAAATACAAGATATATTTGCATCTGGCAATTTATAATGGAATTGTAATTAGATTTATACATTGGAAGGATTTATTAAGGAAGGAAGGACTTTCTCTATTATTCAGGTTTCAAAAATAATGATTAGCTATATTGCTTAGCAATAAGCCTACCAGTTCCCCTAAAAGCTTTTTAGACTGTCGTTTTTGGTCGTTTTTGGGGATGGAAACTGTTAATATACTACTCTTATTGCACATATTGATAACAAAAGAGGAAATGGAATGATGACTAAAACCAATTTTAAAGATTCAAAAATATAATCCTTATATAACTTTTGCATATAATCCTATTTGCTACCATTTAAAAACTTAAAAGAGAAAAACTAATCATTGAAGTTGAAAGTAAGTGATCTGCAAAAACTACGTCGAACTAACTTTAATGAACATGAAAATATCTTCACAATAATAATGTATTATTAAAAAGGAAACAGGGAAGTATGACATGCACACACCCAAGAATACAATGCGCCTTCAAGTTTTGATTGTCGTGTGGTTAAATTTGCATTGGTTTAAAGTTACCTATGAGCACCTAGACTTATTTTAGCTCAACCACAAACTCTACACGCTAGATTAACTATCTAACTCTGACTTGGGCTTTTGTAGAATGAAATGAAAAGTAAAATGGGATGGTAAAAGGAAACCGAAAGTTACATGATGTCAACGTTGTCACATATGTTAATTTTCATTAGTACAGAAACTGTTAAACACGCTGTTCGTGTAGTACCCATAAAAAACCAATGAAAATGCTGTATAATCGATTCAGGATTCAATAAATTTTTATTGAATGAGATTGTAAGGAAAAGTATAAAGAAATTGTAAAAAGTTTTATTGGCCAAATGTTTCGAGTACTTACTACGCATTCTTAAGAAATGTAACACATTGCCATGCTTCTTCAATAGATTTGTGTATCTATTCATCTGTAAAAGAATAAACTGAATAACTGCTTGATAGTTTTGATTTATCGTGAGAAAGGGGATAAGCGAAGCGATAAATAATGGCACGCGTTATTGGCAATCATTGATACTAATAAAAAGTAAACAAATTTAATTATGCAACAAACTCATCCATCCTTATTGCTTATCTAAAATATTTTATGTATCCTGTCCTGTGTTTAATGCATCTAAAGTTCCTCTTTGAAATAAAAGTATTCGCCCACTTACAATTAGATTTAGTTTTCTTGACCTATTCCAAAAATCGTACATTGCATTGGACCGATGTAATTTTGCCTTACCATGTTAAATAGGTCTGTATAAAAGAATGCTTGGACTTTTTTGTTTACTTTGACAAGCACCACAGCAATTTAAATTAATTTCATGCTGCATTAAGCTTGGCTTTATCCTAGCAGTTATGAAATATTTAGATTGATACGATAACGTTGACTATAATTACTAAAATTTTACTTTTATCCACGCACACAAAGTAAAAACCTAAAGCCTCATCGTCATCATCATCAGAAAATGTATGCATATAAGTCGGCTTGATTCCGCTAAGTCTTGAAGGAAATGCATCCTATCAATTAATTTGATACACATTTTGACATAAAAATTAAGATTATGCCAATTATCTGCAATGCGACTTAGGTGAAGGGAGACAGTACGTAATTGAGTCGGTTACTTAGAATTCATTAGAGTTGACTGTGTAGTCCTACCTTAACTTACACAACATTAAGTTCAATTTTACATGGCTGATTACTATTACTAGCTGTGCCCATGTTGCGGAATACCTACCAAATTACTTTGTTGCACAATGAAAGGGTACATGACGAGAATGAAGCGTGTGACATAAAGATTAGTTTATGATACGGTCGCCACAAAAAAAACTACTTCATACTAAAAGACGTATATTCCTACTTGTTGTACTTGAAGCATTTCTAATACTAATGATACTAAATCCTTTTTAAAAAGAAGATGTTAACTTTAGCGATGATGTGTGCAGTACCCAACAGTTTTTAGAGCAATTACTTCTAATTGCTTGCTTAGTTTGGACATGTTGTATAACACTCTTGTATAATAATTGTAATGAACTGCTGTTAAAAGCATGTGTCTCATTTCATAACCGGAAGCTATACAGATAGAGTTTTTTTAAGCTAAATCCTAAATGGTTTTCTACCTGTCTTTATGATATCGTGTTGTATGTATGTTGACCAATGTCACTCAGAGTTGGCATGAAAACATATTATGGTAGATTAAAAATCATTAAAACCTAGACGACATATTCATGGATATTTAAAAAAAAAAATTGACTACATATTATAAGCACAACTTGTTGATCCTTGTTTCACAAATAAAAATTTATTGTGGTCGTGCTAGAAACGTTCAAAGTTACGAAGTCGCATTTTTAGTTGTTAAATGTTAAACAAAAATTCTCCGAGTTATTACCAATGATATTATAAACTGTTAGATCGCTCCATAACGTTAAAAAAACATGACAGCGATTGAATTATTTATCTTATTGAATGGGGGCCCTTGTTACCATGTGTGTGTCTACCTCATCATATGATCCCTGATCAGCACAGCATTTTTAGTTATAAGGCTTCATGATTATTTTGTTCTAGCATTGGAGGAAGTACCAAATGAAAGGTCACTGGTTTCAGCCTTCAAAACTGATTAATGAATGATAAGCGTAGATAGATATTTTTTCACATGTGTGTAGACTATCTTTACAAAATAACTAAAGTCAGGTGACCGTCAGTATCATGGTGAGGCGGACATGCGACGTTGTAAGTTGCTCAAACGAGCAAAGTGGGATCATTTCGTTGCACAAGTAAGATTAATCCTGCCTCAACCTTTCGTATGGTTAACTATGTGTACGTTCAAGTTAATTACGTTTTTAATGGACTTATGTTTTAAATGCAGAGTTCCGAAAGATGAGCACGATTCAAAGCCATGGATCGAGTTTTTATACATTGTAAACGAACCATATTTAAATTGGAAGGGAAAAAAGAATATGACAGTTTGTTCGCTTCACTTCACAAATGACAGTTTTAATGTTGGCCCATCCGGCAAGAAACTCATCAAGCCTGGTCATTATCCAACATTACACAAAGATGTTGACCTCTCCGAAAAGGCAAGAAACCGCATAATAACATTATTGCACTGATAACACAAATAGTTGTTTTCGTTTAAAATAATCATTTTTATTTAGATTACAATCCCGGAAAGTCTCTCAACTGACCAAATCGAAAACGAGATTTCTTTAGAGGTACTCCCATCAAAAGACGTTCACGAGAGATGTAACCAAATAATTATGGCTCAAGTTAACTACATAAAGCAACTCAGAGGAGAACTATCGCAGTGTCAAGATGAAATATCAACGTTGAAACAGAATATACATGATTTGAAAAGAAATGCGATTCGAAATTTAATGGAACAATGCAAACGACAAAAAAAGTCCTCCAAACGGAAGGCGGAAGAAAGTCACCACCTAAAACTTGAAATTAAACGAATTAAAATGGATTGGAGATTGCCTGATCCCGAGTGCCCTGCCGATAGCTTGCTATATGAGCTGTTACAAAGAAGGAATGTGTCCCCCAACGAAGCTTACTCAGAAAAAATGAAGCAGTTTGCTTTCAACTGCCACTACGTATCACCGAAAGGATATGCCCATTTACGCAGCTGTCTACCTAAGATTTTACCGGTCCCAGGAAATTGTAATAAGTGGATTAAAAACGTCGTTGTCAAACCTGGTAACGTTATTTATGCTTTATTTGTATTAAACCTTGCTGATTAATTTGTAAATGCGAATTACTTATAATCATACAGGCATTTTAAATCCATCCCT
>JAQIWN010001802.1:0-18579 GCA_034699025.1 Entomobrya cf. arborea Gr-Col-00668
AATGGCTGATATTAAAGTTTGATAAATCGTTGTTTCAAACTTCAGACTCCCAATTTTCTTTTAGTTGAATTGTATGATTTGCTTTAATATTTTTATCGCACCATTTTAAAAAATCTTTTGTTATTTTAGACACTATCAAAATTGACGTACGACAATGTTGGCAACTTTTCCTTTGCCCATGCTTTGGCCGATAGGAACATGCGACAAAGGGGAGAAAGGCTGTTTACCTATGCCACAGTGAAGGAATACATGTTTGATGGGTACTCTGTCCAACATTATCTCAATTTTCTTAAAAGTCCTGCTGTGACGCTGGTTGGAGGTGTAAGAATTCCTAAAAGTATCGAGACGGGTAGATTTGGATTTTATCTGGGGGTATGTTTCAACAATTTGTACTATAGGTCTAAAATTATGATCAAAAATTGAATTATTATTAAGTGCTTTTGAATTACGTATAGTGAAAATGTATAGTCTACAAAAATGAAAAAAACGAATGAAAGTTAATGAATGTAGTAAAATAGTGTTATACGCTAGTTTGATGTCTTATTCATTCATGAATAATTGCTACTTAAATTAATTTATTCAACCTAAATTACTTTGGCCGACTAAATTGTTTACGTGCACTTTTTATAATATTTTTATTTTTATTTCTTCTTTCTGTACCATCACACCTTTATCAACTCACCTTATGTCTTTTCTGTCAACTTGTGTACATACTACATACTCACCGACAACTTGGTTTTGATAAAAATGTACAGAAAAATAGTACGGATGATGGGGAGTACGTGATTCGCTCAGGTAAAAATAATCCTCAAGAATTCGGACAAATCGTGTCATGGAATGGAAAGACAAAGTTAGATTACTACCAAGGCCATTGTAATTTAATCAACGGAACTGATGGATCAATTGCACCACCTTTCATCCAGAAAGAAACGCTTATCAGATTTTTCTCCTCAGATATTTGCCGGTATGAAACCTTGAAATTATTATACATAGAACAAGTACATATCATACTTTGTAATAAAAATTTTATGGTCTTACATAATGAATTACGTATATAGGTCAGTTTTCGTTCACTATCATGGAGAAGCAGAAATTAAAGGAATCAAAGTTTATCGCTTTAAAATGCCAGATGCAAAAACCATTTTCGCTCATAAAGAGTTCTGTTTCTGCCCGAAAGGAAAAAATAACGAGTGCTTTAAGTATGGAGTATTGAGCATGGCACCTTGCAGAGATAGTACGTATTTAGCATTTGAAACCTTTTGAATATAATCGTAATCTTCGTATCGTAATAAGTTTTCGTAATTCTTTAAAATCTTTCCATTCTGGGAAACATTAGATGCTCCCATTGCTTTGTCCGGGGCTCATTTCTTGGATTCTTACGACAAATACCAAGACATGGTTATTGGACTGAAGCCTGAAAGGAATAAGCACGAAACCGTGCTTGACATTGAACCTGTATGTAATTTATATCACTGCATGAACAAAGTACATATTTGTCAGGAAAATGTATGGTGAGCTTATTCAACAGTAAGTATGTTTTAACCTTTGATTTCTTTCAGAAAACCGGTGTGATTTTAAGAGCTGCTAAACGTGTGCAATTTAACGTGATGGTTCACCCTAACCGCGATATGACGACATTTGCTAACGTACGACCCACACTTTTCCCATTCATGTGGGTAGAAGAGGTAAAACAATACGAGTTGTAAAAACTAATTAGTTGTTTTGATCATATCGCGATGTTTATTCCCAAACTTACATCCATATAAATGCACTTAACATGATGTTTTTGTGGATTGTAATCCGGAGTCAATTATTTTTCTTTTCTTAATACGTGCATATATGTTATTAAAATTGTAGATGGCAGAACCGGCTGAAGTCTTAGCAAAAGAGCTCCAGCAACAACTTTTTGAACCCGTTGAAATGGCAAATCAAGCGTCTATCGCTGGAATGGTGGTGCTTACTTGTTTACTTCTTTTAGGTCTTTTACTCATGGCTTGGATGAGTGCTGGATATCAAAACAAAGCCGAATCAGTGCATTCAGAAAATTCACACTCTTTCCATGAAAGTTCCCGTCACACAATGAGAAGTACGTCGCCCAGTCTGATAAGTGGCTTGTCAGTAGGCAACTCTAGCCACATCAGCTCGATCTCACAACTTCATCATATGAGTGGTCCAAAAAGTTTACCACTTAGCATAATAAGTTGCATGAGTAGAGGAACTATGACCAGCGTCAACAAGTCTACAATGACTGAAGGCTTGCAGTTTAGTTTAGAGGAAGAACTGAAAAGAATGAATTTATTAGACAAGTACACACCTTCCCGAATGGGAAGCATTGTTAACACCGCAGATATAAAAATTATTCAAGAAAAACAAATTGAAAGGAAGGACAGTAGTAATACAGAGAGTTTTGCACATCGCATAATTGACAATAACTTTAGTTTATGTAGTAAAAAGAGTAGCGTGGACAGCGAGACAAACACTCCTTTCCAAGGCTTACAAAATGGCGCATTTGAAGATGAAGAGGAAATCGCCGATGCAACACGCAGATGTTCCGACTACGTCAACAACAACTGCAGTGGAAGGAGAAGGAAGTTTGAACCAAAATATGCCACAATAACTAAGATGCAGCTTTAAATTTTTATATAAAAAAAATATTTAGCAACGTATTTTAAATTTTTGTATGTTGTAAAAAAACCGTTTTATAGCCAAGTTTTTTAACTTTGTATTTGAAAAAAGCTGTCGGTTACCAAAAATATTTTATTGTGATGAGTAGTGGTACAATACGACTTCATTTTAATGCGAGAGTACATAGCGATTTGTATACAACTACAGCAATTTTATTTTAAATTGTGTCACGTACTGAAAAGTACACAAGATAATTATCCTGTTATTATTAAGGAAATTTATAATTGCTTATTTTTCTTGTTCCTTTATAGAGGTTTGTACTTACCGTTACCGATCAAATTTCTATACTAACTTATCATCATCAGATATATTATTGATGATTTATCAGAACAATGCAACATTGAGATATTTACCTATTTGTTTGTTAAATTTTTTATATGTATATTTGTATATAAACTTATTACAGATTATTAGTGTACAGATATGTGTAAGTTAAGTTATATAAGGTGTTTCGTTGAATACAGACTTGAGTATAAATGCCATATTTACAAAGAATGTCACATTCACTTCAAAATTAATGATGAATGATGATGGATCAGCAGACATACTGACAGGTAACAAATAGTGATAAACATTAGGTTTTAAGTTCATTTCGGATGATGAACATGTTTTCACTTCTTTCGAGAGGGGTAATCTTGTCAGATTAATTATTTTTTGATGATCATTTTGCAAAACACTTTAAAATATTTGTTAACAAGTTTTTGCAGTAAAAATATCTATATTATGTATGTTATGTTCATTCTTCAATTAAATGAATAAAATGGACTGATTTATTACAAGAATAACTTCTTTGTGACCAAGTCACCTACATTTCGTACTAGCATATTAAATTATCATAAATGTTGAGAATTATGCCTATTAGTAGTATTATTTTACATGGAAAGAAAACATTTGCAGACTTTTTCCATGAATTGGAAAACCAAATCAAGTGTATGAAGTAAGTTTCTACCTGTTATGCAATGAAGCAAACTAATTTTGCAGAATATGGACCACGTATCAAATAATATTATCTCTCAGACTCGGAATCTGAATGTGTCATATAAAATAATTGTACTGATGTATCGATTTTGATCAAAAAATGTTTGCAAGTTTGCATTATATTAACTGCATGCCCATATATAAAAGACGAACTTAGAAATTTTACATTATAGTTAACTACTTCTGGTTGACATCAACACATCTTACGGCTCTGGTTTCCAATAATTGCAAAATCAAAATGGAAATGTTCAGGTTATTAGCCCTAATCGGCTTCCTAAGTATTAGCTTTGTTGAAGCATGGGACGGTGAAATCGTATTCGAGGACAATTTTGATGGTAATTCTCTGGATCTTAACAAATGGGAGTACCAAGAAGCTTGTGGAAATGGTATAAGAAACGTTTATCTCAATTCATAATATGTGTTACGTAATATTAAAGTATGGTTTTGCACCTAAAAATATGAATTAAATCGTTACAGAATTTGGCGGTGGAAATTTGCAATGTTACAGCAGAAACAACGTTGCAGTTCAAAATGGAAATTTGGTAATCACTGCTAGGAGAGAAAATATGCAAGACAAAGAGTACACGTCAGGACGAGTTCGCCAAAAAGGGTCTGGATTTGCCTATGGTGCTTATGTAGCTCGTGCACGTCTTGCCCGTGGAGATCATCTTTGGCCTGCAATTTGGCTTATGCCAATTGATAATAATTGCCGTTACGAAGAAATTGATATTGCCGAATATAGAGGTCAAGCATCAGAGGCGCGTAGCGTAGAAATGGCAGGACATTGGGGAAGGTAATATGCATAAAGTCAGATAGATAATTTTTTCCTGGAGATTATAAGAAAAAATAATAACTTGAACTTTTTCTACCACTTTAATTTTCTGAAAAAGAACATGGGATGCTTTAACCTCCAAAGGAGTAAAGTCAACAACTCCGTATGACCTGAGCGCAGATTATCATGAATTTGCTGTGTTATGGCTTCCTTCCAGAATTGAATGGTATGTTGACAACGTCAAGTACTACGAGGTTTCTTTGACAGATGGAACTTTCAATGGTGACCCAAATAAGTGGCCTTGTCAAGGAGAACCAACACCTTTTATTCAGCCTTCCAATTTTATTTTGAATGTTGCTGTGGGTGGAGGATTTTTTACTGGATTCCCTCCAATGAACCCCAGCACGTGGTCAAAACCAACAATGGAAGTTGACTGGGTTCGCGTGTATCAGGGAGAATAAGACCTTGTAAAATATTATGTTTTAAAACACAAGAATAACTGACAAAACTGACATTTATGAAGCTGTGCTAAGCTACATGGCTACATTTTAAATAAATATTTATTAAAATCTTCAAAAATTGCTTATATATTTTATGTGTCCCACATAAATGGCAGACCACAAGTTTTTGTACCTCCTGAGTAACGATTTAGTCCTTTGGCACATATATCCTCCTTTTGACAGCACTCGTCGAAATCGATACATGTGTGTCCTCTTTCAGTACATTTGTCATATCTGGCAGGGCGAAGAGCTTCTTTGGACGCACTAAAATCTTCAGTGATTACTCTGATTTTCGGGGATCCTTCACCATAAAAAGATCCAAACTGCATTCTAGTAATTTACTTATGAACATCTTTTAAAGGCGAAATAGTTGAATCACACTTACCCAGTATAGAAATCAAAGTATTTCCAAACAATACAATTAAAAATATGTTTATCTTGGCGCACATTTTTAGTTGCTTCAAATTGTGTTTTAAAGCAATACTAACTAATATAAAAGAAGATTCAAGAATGAATGATGCTTAATGTTGATTAGCGATAAATTATCGAAAATTTTAAATGAACAACTGAGTGTCGATACATATTATTATGAACTAAGTCAAGCAACCTACACTGCTAGGATGCGTAACCAATAATCATAAATATCGATTGTGCTATTGTTTGAATTCCCAGAATCAAAACACAAAGGCTTCTTACATTTTTTTGCGTAACAAATTGTTTATTTAAAAACTAAGATAAACAATAAACACCAATATTTTGTTAATTATTGTTGATCCAACACCTTAAAATATGGGCATATTGCATTTTAATTAACATGATAAATTTACACATATTTATAATACCTTATAAGAATGCACGTATGAGCTAATACCCATCCAACACGTACAACTTATGTAATTTTTACTCTTATAATTTCCCAATGGCCACAGAAATATCAAACTATACATAATATTCTGCTTCATATTTTTCTGTCAATTTTTTTTTCTACACGCTAATATTCGAAATCTAATTAAATAAAACGTTATCCCAAATTATATCGTTAAAATTTTCAAAACCAATTTACATTATTCAAAAAGTCTGTAGACCACCTGTGCGACAAATTACGCCCACAAAGGTCAGAAAATATTAACAAAAAATATCGTAACTTTATACGTTGAAAATATGTCATCTCTTTCTTATAAAATTTATATCATCAATCTTTAATCGCTTCCTTGTTTGTATCAAATTGCATTGAATTAGCACTCTAATGACCATTAGTAGATTTAACGCCATCTCCATTTACATGATTTCCATTGGAGTACGGAATCTTATTGCTCTTTTCCGCTGCAAGTCCATTTCCATTTGTGGAGGAGCATTCGCCTTTGTAGCCGTTGGGGTTCATGCTTTGCCAGCGCCAGAAGTCTTCACCTAATAAATTTAAAATATAACATGTTAAGAAAATCATAGGTAAAAGATTCCATTACACTGAGCTGGTCCAGGCTGGCAGAATTTTGAAACTTCTGTGCTTGCAAAGCCCCAATTATTATCGTTAATTCGATAAGCAATAAATAAATAAATAATGATTAAATAAAAATGAAGTCATCTTTTAAAATGGAAAATTCATCTGGAAACCATACACATGCGCTTCAGGTCATATTGGGCTTCCCATCCGAGTTCCGTTTTGGTCAGGCTGGTATCAGCATACATTGCGACGATGTCTCCTCCTCGTCTCTCCTTCATGACGTAAGGTACTTTCATTTTTGACACAGATTCAAACGTTTGAATAAGGTCGATTACTGAGGAAGCTTTACCCGTTCCTACATTGTAAACCTGGATAAAATAAATTAGTTTGTCAGCAAACACATCAAAAGCAGCAAATTACTGTGGTAAAATAAGCCCCGTGCAGGGTGAACGGTGATTGATGCAGTAACAAAACAAATACGCAAGTTTTTACATACATTTAAGATAAACAGTGTCATGCGTGCATATTTCAGTTATACCAACAAATTCTTTAGCGTTAGCATTTAGCTAATAAATATTTCATTCTGTTAACATTAATACCGTGCAAGTGCATGACGTAAATCTGGTGTCATTAAATAAATAAATGATAAGCAAAATAAATATTTGATTAGTTTACATGTCAAGAGGAATAAAGACGAACAATTTTCTCCATGTATTTTAATCAATCGTCTTACATGCTATGTGAGTGATGTGACTTTTAGATTTGTTATTATGCGATATGAGGAAAGCTTATAAATAACCGTGATTGCGTTACAAGTTTGTGTGGAACTATCCGGATCATACCATGCCAAGATTTTCGACATTTTACCTTGTTATCATCGCTCTTACGATATCTGATAAATTAATGAAGCAATGTGCTATGATGCGAGCTTATAAATATCCTCCGTGCTTTAAATAAATATCTATTTTGTATTAATATTAGGTTTATCTACTTCTAATCCATTTTTTTGGTATTGCGCAAACTTGCAAGTTAGATAGCTTAATAGTTTTTTTCAAGGTGACCCATTAAAAACGTGAAATGATTAAAATAGAATGGATGTGTGGTTTCAAAACATCAATCAGCCTGGACAGAATTCTGACACAGATTCATGTCTGGTAAAATTGCAACACTGCTTACACATCTTTGGCAAATTGTGCTTGGGCTTCCAGTTCAACTCGGTTTGGCCCTTTTCGGCAGCACAGATGAGAGTACCAACATCTCCAAATCTTCGCCCGGCTAGAACTGTAGGCACTGTAGTACCAGTAGCTTTTTCGAATTCACGAATTAATTCAATCACAGAGATTCCTTTTCCCAACCCTTTTTACCAACATTCAATGAATGATCAGTTACTCTGTATGTTATATTAATTTCTATGTATTTCATCATACTAAAAAATGTGCTAATATGGGGCATCGTGAGACCTACCAAGATTATAAACCTGGAAGAGATGATTGACAAGACCGATGAGAAGATGATGGTTAGGATGTAACATTGTATAAATTCAATAGAACACAAAAAGTATATTATGCAGGTTGGAATATGAATGAGGACTGGAAATGATCATTTAAAAGTGATGGAATTTAGTTTAGCATGCTTTCTTACCTTAAACCTGAGATTTTCTGTATTTTGAAGCTTCTTCAAAGCAGCGACGTGTCCTGAAGCCAAATCCATGATGTGAATGTAGTCACGAACTCCAGTACCGTCGGGGGTGTTGTAGTCGTTACCGAAAATAGAGACATGTGGTTTCTTCCCTAATGCAACCTGAAACATCGAAAATGTTTTTTTAATGTCTCATGTAAGTAAATAATTTTGCGCAGTTTATTCCAAACCATTGCGATAAGCTCTTTGAGCAAGATGCTTAATCTACTTACGGATGCAATGAAGGGCATCACATTTTGAACCTCCTTTGTTGGATCTTCTCCAATCAATCCAGTGGGATGGGCTCCAACAGGGTTGAAGTAACGAAGGGAAATAACGTTCCATTTCTGCTTATCAATTAAATCTCAGTGTTAAAATTTGATAAAAACCTACACTTCATTAAATCATGCAACTAATAATACGTATTACGTACGGGATCAGATTTGGACAAGTCCTTGAGCATCTCCTCAATGAAATACTTGGTACGACCGTATACATTTGTCACGTTTCCAGTTGGATGCTCTATATTCAAAGTAAAAGATTTTTGATTATTCGAGAAACCCGAAGAAAAGAGCATATCATGTAATATAAGTCATTCAGTAGAGCTTATCACTAACTCACCTTCTGTAATTGGTAAAAATTCTGGATCTCCGTAAACACAGCAAGAACTGTATTAAAGAATAAAAAAGATGTATTGATTAAACCAACATAATCTTGTGGAAACATTTGTTTAAACAATTAAACAAACCAACCGGTTACGTAATGCAGTTTTAGAACTTTCAATATCACGTAAAAATTGAAGCTTACCTTGAAAAGACAAGATCGTAGCAGTTTATGGATTTCATAGCCTGTTGACATTAAAAGAAGAAGCATTGCATGAAAATCCAGTAAGTGAAACACACATAAATGAAGCACAAGGTCAGGGTTATGGTACGCTGTATTTACATCTACTGACCACTTTAAAAAAAAGAATGAAACTTGCCTCAAGTAGATTAATTACTCCAATAAGATTGTTCTTGTAGTACTGGAGTGGCAACTGCATGGATTCTCCTACAGCCTTCAACGCAGCAAAGTGAATGACACAGTCAATTTTGTGCTAAAAAATATATAAATTAATTTATACATGTTTATAACACTTGAATTGTTGATAAATATCACTTATTTTAGTCAATCAATATAAAAAATTGGCATATAATTTACCTGGCTGAAAATCTTCATGAGCCTTTCCTCGTCCAAAAGATCGCATTTGTAGAAAGTAACAGGTTTTCCTGTGATTTTCTCCACACGTTTCAATGCAGTAGCGGTACCATCCTCCTCCACACTATTTCAATACAAGATATTTTTTTTACGATTTCTCCAAAATACTGAATAAATGTAGATTTGTTTTAACACAACGTTTACCTGTTAGCAAAGTTATCAACAGCGACTACGTCATATCCCGCTTCAAGAAGCTCGACGCAACAGTGGCTTCCGATGTAGCCAGCACCTGGAGATCAAGAAAGTAGAGTTTTAAAATACCAAAATTCAAATTTTAATATTTAATTACGTGTTTCACTAACCTCCAGTAACAAACACAGTTTTTCCTTTTCCTGCCATCTTGTAGTTTGCTGATTTTTTAAAAGCTTATTCACAAAAACAACTCTAAAACCCGTTAAAAATTCGTCGGAGCGAGAAAGGACAACAGAAGCTTCTGCAAAATGATCACAGTTGTGGGCACTACAACGACTCAACAAAGTGTGGCGATAATATGAAGATGCGCAGAGTATGAAACCTGTTCGTCCTTTCGTTCTACAGGTACAAAGCTGCAAACCTTTTAAAATGCTTTCTTTACAAATGTATTAAGGTAGGCAACCAAAAGATGAAGTCTTAAATTTTCTTAGGTACGTACATTTCTAGTAAAAAAAAAAGAGTTGCATGCATGCATGCTAAAGGATTAAAAACGCTTGTGGTGGATTGTTTGCTGTGCGTGTAAATGTGCATGAAAGCGTACATATATGTTCATATGGCGTGTATACATTTGAAATGAAAAGGATGCTGAATGCTGATCATGATGAATGTTACAATGACTGGATGATGATGGCAGTCAGACTCGGAGAATGTGATGACGATGATGAAAAAAATATTCCTCTGCGCTTTACACTAGTTGCCTTTTTGAACATTAACTCAAAAGTTGTCTTTTGTGGTTTCTAAACTAAATATTCATTTATGCTTATTGTATGCATGGGTATCAGTAGTACATAAATGGATTATAGTTTGGTTGAAAGCAAACAAAAATGTTAAAAAATACAGGCACCTGCACTCCTACTGGGTTTTTGGTATGACTTTGGTATTATGCTCTGGTCCTAGCTTAAAAAATGATTATAAATATCGTACAACATCACCTCTTCCTTTTTTCTTGTTACAATCTCCGCTTCCACATCCACGATCCGCAGTTGGCTGTGTGGCTCCATAAACAGAAATCATTTAATACGCCACGTTGTTTCTTATTAACTACTACATAATTTTTCATGCTTCATGAATAGTATAACCTAAACTTAAAGATTAAGTAGCAGTAATAAGTATGCACTCTCACCATATTTCAATATCACTATATTTGTAAGTGCATTTGTTCATGATGATCATGACTATCCGTTCAGTACTATTAAGCTGGCTAATAATATAACATCGCACATTTTCTTGCAATGAAGTATACTGGAAATTTACAACTCTGTTTTGAGATTTTTAGAGATGGCCTTGCTGTTTTTAGTAAGACTAGAAGTTAAACCTTTTATGAATATGACTTCAATGGATTTGCAGCAATATTGCAGAAAGAAGTCAAAGTCAAATGCTATCATGCTGCTGTAATTAAACAGGAATGAGTAAGTGAAGCATTTTTTATGAAATGCATTTCTTGCAGTGTGGTCATCATTTGCGATAATTACAATTCAAGGTTGATGGTTAATATAATTTGTATATTGCCAATCTGAATTCACACAACTGTTTTCAAAACATACTATGACTGTAAGGAATGGATAAAATAGAAGAGATGAGTATCAGTTTTTTATGTATAGTTATAATAATGCTAGGAAAAACGTCTGGCTTGTTACATAAAATACTTGAGATCAACAACAGATGCGATTTGTAATTCAAAAATTAAAGGGGAAAATCCTGTTTATGTTTACCCGAGACGGGGGAAGCATTGTTGCATGGTCAGTTCACTTCATTAAAGAATTCACTTTTTTTCGCAACCCTCTCCTTCCATTCAAGTAGTATTTAAATTTTAGAAGGAAGCGGAACAGGTTCCTTCCCATGATGGTCGAGGAATGAACTTTAAATCGCAGAAATCTTATCCACCCAGTCAACCCTCCATTTGCAAGTCAAGCAAGGAGATTTGTTCAAATTTGGGCGAGTCGATTTCACACATGAGATGAAATTTGAATATAGGATGAATATATCTATAATGTCAAGAAATATATCACACAACATCTTTTTTTGATAACATTTCATCATCATCTTGATTGTATTACTCTACGCAATATTTCCTCCGAATAACGGATTCCCTCCCACGTAAACTGTGGCATGAAAAATATCTCCTATCAAGAGAAAACGAAAATTAAGGTATAGATACAATTTATTGTGTAGTTGTATCACAACACAATGTAAATATGACCACCTTGCAACTGTGTGGAGTCAAGGCAAGTCATTGCCACAAATTACACGTTGAAAAATGTCAAACTGAAAACTCAGTTGAATTCTAACCACAGTACTCTGGCGTTTGCTAAAACCTCCCACGTTGCTCGCTATTATTCTTGCTCAGTCAAGCGTGAATATGCATTTACACACTGCAGCCAGACCACCCAAATAAATGGGGTGGAGAGGCGCATGTTTCTCCCACAGTCACAGTATCATTTGCTAAATTCAGATTCAGAGTACGCAGTTAATACGCACTCCATCTGTATTCATGCTTATGCTTACTTGATTGATTGCAGTTTTTCGTACGCAGTAAAGTATAATTTGCTGACTGTTTACATTCAGTTCATTGTAGTTAATGATAGTCGCAAACCAAGGTATTTTAATATTTAGGTTAGCTTTTGGTTTATTTATGTATACTGTACATGACGAAAATTAAATACCTTAAATATGTTTGGATTGTCGGGTTGCATGCAGTAAGTAACTTTGTATATTCATATTTTACAGTTATGGTTATTTACTGGCTCGAAATCTATAGTTGGACAAGGATAAAGCCTTTTTTAAATGCAAGATTAGAATATTATGATTTCGGAGACTACTGGCAGTAGTCTACTGCACTGTACACACAAAATGCATTCTAATTTGCAATATGGAAAGCACTTGAAGCATTAAGTAATTAGGCTAAGGTCAAAATACTTCCTCATTGTCTGGCACTTTAGGCGTATTGTTGTTTAGTTAACAAATACTACTTGCATAAAGCTTTGTCAGTTTTGTCTGTATATCAACAACATTTTAGTTCATTGTTGTTTTTCGATCAAAATTTTGATATTACTTCTTAGTAAACAATGTTATCAATTTTCAGTGTCTTCTAAATGTAATTTAGGAGCCACAATTTTCTTACATGAGCTTACACGTGCCGAACTGAACGAAAAATATTTTAACATAAACAAATGTTACAACTTAATTTATGCCAAAAAAATAACTCTGCTTTAGACATAGATAAAGATAATACTTTGACATCAAGGCATCAAGTCATGGACCGGACCTAAGACCATAACAAGGAACAGGCTACAGCTGCATGATGTAGACATATGTACATAAATATATGTTTTGAAATAAGGTCTTAAATTCAATTAAAATGTAGTAAAAAAGAAGCTTTTCATTTAGTACTTTTACAAACTTGTCGAAGAAGTGCACAATCATTTAACTTAAGTGTCGATAAGCTTACCAAAGATGAATTGAAGGGTTATCAGTGTCAATTTACGATGAATTATCCAGCTTCATGGAAGACTTATCATACCTAGTAAAGAAGAGATAATTTTCATTTCGTGGAAAAAAGCTTGTCTTACAATGAATTCTATAGTACAATTTAATTGCTATTAAAAGTCACGGGATTATCATTATGATCATTAATTTTGCTCACAAAGAATACGAAAACTGGTAATCAATAAACGTTGAACTTTTTTTAAAATCATGCATTTGGTCAAAAATCTTATAAACTCTGTAGATATGCCATTAATCTTGTTCATTGCAAATATTACTTCCCTCAGAGAAGGGAGATATTTTTGCATAAAAAAGTTTTCCTTAAAAAAACATTGCAAGATGGGAAAAGGGGCCCACTTTTTCGACCTTACAGGGTCAGGAATAGCTATTTTAGTGTTACTTTTTAATTTAAACGTTTCCAGCGCTCATTATTACACAGAACAAGCTCAATGTGGGGTTTTATACTCTGAAGAAAGTTTAATTGGTCAACAATACGCAATCAACGACCGCGACCAATCAATTAATCTGGAAGAAGATGATCATGCATCCGAAAACGGTTGGAATACCACTGGATCTCTTAAAATTGAGAGTGGTTGTTCAATGGAAATGTGCAATGAGACTTACTTTGATGGATCATGCGTTACACTAACGGCTGGTACTTATCCAACTGTAGCTAACCTGAACATAACAAGTATTGTTTCTGTTGGCTGCACCTGTGCTAAGGTATGCGAAATTAAAATCATACAAGCGTTGTCAAAAATAGAAAAATTAAAAAATCAAATTTAATTTTTAACAGGAATGCAAATGTTCGGATATTTTCATGAAACGATCTTCATGTGCCAGAGCATATCTGAAAGGAGGTTGTAAAACGTGTCATTCTTTATACACTGACCTGGACGGTTCTCGGCAATATTTTCCTGAAGAATTTGCGGATAATGTTGAATCGTTAATATTGCGAAAAGGGTGTACATTAACTGTGTACTCTGATGAAGACTTTATAGGAGATGAAGAAATAATTGACACTGAAATTATCGAGGTACTTTTTCGAAACATCAAACTATTGTTTTTATGTTTAATTTTCTTGTTAGCTAATAAGAATGCATTTAATTATAGGAATACAACGGGAAAATAGGTTCTTATGAGTGCGAATGCAATGATGACTTGTATCAGCCAAGGACTCCTTTACCCAGGCCAGAATCATGTATGGAATCCTTTATGGTAAACTATCAAAAAAAGTTTCCAAAGTTTTAGACAAAAATATTATTAATGTATTATAGATCCACCCCTTATTGATATTCCAAATACGCTGGATGAAGTAATAAAAATGCTTTCTGACGAAAATTATTCCGCGCATCCGGGATTACGAGGAGCACTCAAGTCATTAAGGCACAAACGAAGTGGAAAAAATGCTTATATTCTTCTGCTCGGAGCAACAGGGGCTGGAAAGTCTTCTGCTGTAATTTATTTTTATTTTTAGTCGCAATTATTTTTATTTTGCAGAATAAAAAATGATCAAGCATTTTGCATGCGAATAGATTTGTTTTTAAAAAATATACAAGAAGAAACTTGATCGCAGTGCACAAGTGCACTGGATATGTACGTGTATATATTTGTGATTGCATTTTTTGCAGATTAATTTACTATTTGATAACCCTAATGTGACCAAAGTTGGAGAGGAGAAGTC
This sequence comes from Entomobrya cf. arborea Gr-Col-00668, assembly GCA_034699025.1. Taxonomy (NCBI): domain Eukaryota; kingdom Metazoa; phylum Arthropoda; class Collembola; order Entomobryomorpha; family Entomobryidae; genus Entomobrya; species Entomobrya cf. arborea Gr-Col-00668. Next base: position 14,670 of record JAQIWN010001802.1, read on the forward strand.
AACCACCACAGATATCCAGTAAGCATAGACGAAATCCATGTACACCATTTAATAACAGACAGAGACAACTTTTCATGCATTTTTATTTTTTTTAAAGTGAGTTTCGGATTCCAGTGAAAATAGATGAGCTTGGAGTCGCCAACTCCGAGCTTAGAGTCATTGATACCCCAGGACTTGGTGACACTCGAGGCTTGGAACAGGATGCAAAATTTTTGGCAACATTGGACAGCTTTCTTTCCAATCATGAAGAGCTCAAAGATAGAATTCCCAACGTTGTCCTTGTCTTCCACAAATTCCACGATAATCGATTCAACGGAGAGGGATCCGAATTTGTCAAAATGCTTCGTGGTTTTGACACTTTTCGTGAACGCATCACAGATGAAAATTATTCAAATGTTATCTTTGTCCTTTCACATTTTTGCTCAGAAACAAAAGCAAACACACGACGACCAGAAACGCGACTTAATCAATTTAAAAAGGTTATCCAGGACTTCAGTTTATTTCCCAAACCAACCCTTATCGCAGTTGCTGAAAATAAAGCAAAAGATCAAGAGCTGCCTATGGTCAATGGATACTTCAAGCTTCCCAATCTTGAATACTACCCACGAAACCTATTTGAGAAAATGGAACTTGTCACAGGGAATGGAGGAGATACAATCGGCCAAGGTGTTTTCACTACCGCATTTCGTGATTCGGATGATTTCAACGTGAGTTCATATACTTTCAAGCTTCTAGACAAAGGAAGTCAAAAGGTGGAATTTTACCTTCGTTTGCTGTCAAATGCGCTGATTGGAGTAGAAAAAACTGAAATATCTCAGATACTTCAACAAGTTTGGGATGATAAGGTAGATGTAACCTTGCGCAAACAGTTTCCGTTATCACTGCACTACCTTCAGAAAGCTCTTAATATTAGGAATGTAAATACTAAAGAAGATATTCCTAAGACTTCCACAGCAATTTTGGAATTGCTTACTGCAATTAAACATGACGAAGCAACCAGAGTTCTTCTAGAGAAAGCTTTGAATATCAAACCTCCAGTTTTCGGGCATAATACTATTGCAGGTTTCAGCTACAATGTTTTCAAGGATGCTCCACTTCCCACATCTCCCCTGAAAATGACTGATTTGCAGCACGCAGATATTGGTTTCATGATTCCCAAAATTCTGACATGCAAACTGGAGCCTGGAACAAAGGAGCACTTCCATATTTTCGATAACAAGGCACAATACCTGCAACAACGACTGAAAAGCCTGGGCATTGAAGGCACCATTTCCAATGAGACTTTTACTGGTACCATAAAACCAGGTCATAATATCAAGGAAATTTCATTTAAAAACGATGGCTGCACACTAAGCGCAACAAGAGAGTTTAGACTTTTTGAGTTTGTCCTTAATGACAGGTTAGATTTAACAGAGGAATTCAAATCAACGGTTAGATCCTTACCACCTTTTAATGAGACAGATCATGAAATTGTTGCAAAATGGACTCAATTTTTTAACGATTATGGAACTCACGTTGTAAGATCCGTATACGGTGGAGGAGCAATTGAAATTCAATTACAAAGCGACAAGCCGTTTAACAATGACCTAGCCCAAGCTCTTTTCGACCTCATTAAATTCGCAGAAGAAATGTCATTTTTAATTGATGAAGGGAATAACACTGATAGCTCCAACAGAACAGTATTAAAAGAAGGCATCTCACATTCACTAACTTTCCTTGGAGGAGATTCAGCATATCATACAAGTGATCTTACCAAAATGTCCATTGAACAAGCAAGCAGGTTATTAACAAATTGGAAAAAGTCATTAAAATTTAGCCCCACGGTACTCAACACCGAAATGAGACTTGAGCCACTGAGTCGAGTAGTAAAAAAACTTGGTCAAAATTACACATCCGAAATCGACAGAGCCACATCCCTACTGTTCAAGTCTGAGCTGATATATGTTCCTCCAAAGTCTAGAAAAGCTAGCAGCGATCCTGGCTTATCCCGTCAAGATACACCTTTTCTATCTGAAATACTTAAAGCTCAACAGCAGTCAAATCAAAAGATTCAGGAAATGATGATGGAAATGAGAAAAATAGAAATGGAAAATGAGAGGAGGCGTCAGGAGATGGAACAAAAGAGAATTGAATGGGAACAAGAGAAATATAGAGAGGAGCAGGAATACAAGAAAAATCAAGCGGAAGCTTATAAATTACAAGAACAAGAGCGACAACAATGGGCACAAAAAATGGAGGAAGCACGTCTGGATCGTGATGCCAAACGACTCCAACAACAACAACAATATCAAAAAGAATTAATGGATGCGCAAGCAGCAGCTAATCGTCGAAATCACGAGCTTATGACACAATTGATGAATCGACCGCCACCCGAAACAACCAGTTGTCTGAAAGCTGGTACAAAAATTTTAATGGCTGATTTTTCTGAAAAAGATGTAGAAACTCTTAAAGCGGGAGATTTGGTGCTGGACAAAGATTTGAATTCAGTGAAAGTACTCGGTGTATCCTATGAATTTCTTCTGGAGCAAAAATTTTATGGATTCAATAACGAGCCATCTTTCTTTACAAATAGCCACATATTTGTAGGCCCACCACGGAATGCACACGAGGACAACGGTAGTGGAATGAAACTTTATGCTGAATCAATTTCCAATTTGTACAGTCATAATCCATTGATGGAGTATCTCAATGTCACCGAAATGGGGTCGTACTCTAATTCAGAAGTCACATTGTTTCATTTAGACAACTCCACAATGTCAGTATTTGGGAAAGCTGTAAATGTTCTTGAGGATCCACAGATTTACGCGATGGACACACCTGTCTATTTCATAGAGGTGGAGAGTATAACTGGGACTTACTTTGCGAATGGTTACGTTTGTCAGCATGAAATTCCTCCAGTGGAATACTGGCCGAACACAATGAGTGTGTTGTTCCGTCTTATGAACACGCCCGCATTCGAAAAATTGTCACAGTTGAAGTATTCACTTCCGGTTGTTGTTTTCTTAGAAGACCTGACCAACGAAGTAGCTTCAACAGTACAAGAATACATTCATATTGCTATGAAAGAATTGAATAATGGAAGAGTAGCAGCATTACCTGGTTATTCTCCAATGACACTGGATGATGTAGACATTGACCTATGCATTTCAAAAATATTTAGCAATCCTACCGTGGCCAGTGTAGGAGTAAGCTTGTATGCCAAAGTTGGTGTAGTCGTATCGCAATATTTAGACGGCCCAGGTGAAGCTATTTACGATTACGATGTTGCTGTCTTGCAACATAAATTATATGATGTGATAAATAAGAAATTGGAAAGTTTAGTAATGTAACCGAAATTGAAATAGAACTCATGCTTATGTAAACTTTTAGTGCTAGAGAATAATGAAATCCTCGAAAGCTTGGTTTGTTAAAATAAATCATTTTTCAATAAATAATCCCGTGCTTACTCATCATTTAATAAAGTCTATGTTTTAGAAATCATGAATCCATAAGTTTTGTATTTTTGTTTTCGTGTCATCAAATATTTGTCAAGCAGTATTTATCAACGTTTACAATATATCATTCATTATCGTTATAGCGTATCTGTTTCCAAAAATAAAATAACTGACACAATTAATTAATCAGTGAGAACTGGAGGACTTGTTTTCGTATATTTATGTCGAAGAGTTTGGCTGAAATTTGATTGATTAGGTTGAAATATATTTAATTGTAATTTCTGGTTCGACATTTCACGTCAGTCAAACGTGACAAGAGTTTAATTCATCAACTATTCAAAGTCGTTTTTTTGCATAGATTTCCTATTTTTCATGTGCAAGCGTAACAATCACATAATTTATTTAATCTAGAAGTGTAAGTGTCCAGTCCAGTCAATTGACAAATTAGCAAATATCATGTTGTGAAACATACAACA
>JAQIWN010001803.1:0-18571 GCA_034699025.1 Entomobrya cf. arborea Gr-Col-00668
TTAAATTAAATTAAAATAATGTGCATGCTGATAACATTGCTATTTTAGTATACGTAAATCAAAGAAAGATTTCAATTGTTTCTGCAACGCCCCAGTTTTTAAGCGTTTATTATCAAAATTAAGAATTTTTGACATTTTTTCAATAATCCAGTAGTCATAGTTGGAAGTAAAACGCATATATTTACGAAAAACCGTAATGAAAGTTGAAAATCAACTGATACTAAGTTTTTGAATTTCAGCAATCAGGAAACATTATTTTGCCTCATCATCCCATCATCAAATTTCTTTCTGTTACTGTAGTCACGACTCATGAGAAACCTGCTTCTTTTCATGAAATATAAACGAAAACTACCAGTGGTAAGTGGTAGGGGTAAAACAAAAACTTCTGTACTATAACATTTGCATAATTATGAATTCTAGAATTATGAAAATCTAGAAAAGGTAGATTGTTTACATAGGCCAGGCACCGTAGCCTAATTCATTTAGCTTCAAATGCCTCAAGTTAGTTGTCTTTCAAGAATCTTTTTTATTTCTTTATCATTTGCCATTTAAATGTTGAATGCGTAACATGTGCATTGGTTCTTAGGGGAAAGCATCAATAGGTACATATTGTTTTATTGGACCGAAAAAAATTACCTAGATACATGCTTTTATTTCTCACTTTAAATAATTTTTATTTTCCGTTTCGAAATACGCATCTTGTTCTAAATATTCATTTAAAAAATCGAAGTTTTATCTTTACGCAATAATTACTACATATTTTTTTCTCTGTGAAATTTGACTACCAAACTGCAACTCACCAAAATATGTTAAAAGTTTAACCACAAACAAATTTAAAACTCTTGCAATAATTTCAAAAGTTCCGAATATGCTGTTTATGTTTTATTAATTTCCGATTTAGTCCATTCATGATTTAGATGCTCTGTGTGATTAGGATTTTCCGTGTCGGTATTTACGAAAACTGCTTTTAAATATACTATCTTCTGGGATTTTAGGTCATTTACCAACACCACACGTCTGTACTTTTCAAGGCTTTGATGAATATTGTCTTACAGCAAAATGCATAAAAATTTACATCCAAACTACCAGCACATCAGACAGAAAGAAGCATCCAGAGAAAGGAAAATTGTGTGTATCCTAATTTAGCAAAGAAAAATAAAAACAACCCAACAAATACTTTTACTGAAAATGTTTTTTCGATCGGTAATAATAAGCTATAATTCTCCCTAATCGGAATAAATTTCATGCCGGTATATCTTGCAGTAGTTATGTAAGATAAAAACGAGCACTTTACCATTTAACTATTAATTTCCCCTTGCCTTACTCTTACCCAGTAAACTGCGTCGGTAAAGATGAAGATGACATTGCATTAGAAAATATACTACATAATAATACTTACGAAGTGGGTGTTGTTACATTTTAACGCTATCAGGAATCTCATAATGATATTAACTACTATTACGATTATCATCACGATCATGATCTTCAGTAACCATAACAGATTTGCCACGACACCATATTATCTTACTGAATGACAACCTCGAAAAGAGCCTCTCAGCAGTCTGGTAAATACTGATTATATGCACTATTTATAAAAATAAATGAACAACAATAGGCATAACAACGGGTTTCGAATAGGAAGATAAAACTTTTTCGTGCTTTACTGCCTGCTCACCCAAGCACATCGAATTTATCATACTTCAAGTTTATATCATTCATGAACATGATCATGATCATCATCCTAAATCGTAATCGTGGTTTTAAGTAAGGTCTTCCATTCTTATGAGTTATTTCAGCAGACAAAGTTTTCCCCACGATGCCACACACTGCTCCTGTTTATCGTTTGAGTAGAAGTAAGTTTCAAATTAGCAACGGAAAATTGCAATTGAATGGTATTCATTTTTGATTTGTAGTAAATTTGATTGTTTCGTTTCGAATTTCAGGCTCAAGTACGTTTTTTCTACAAAAAAGGAAATAGACCTATTAAAAATGAAAAAATAGCAATTAAGAATGTACGTGATATTGATACGTGCACTATTAACCGTAGATTTATTGGTTCTTTCTAATGCAATACAGTATATTATAATCTAAACTATGTAAAAGTTATAGCCAAACAAAGTTAGCTTTTATATTTTTAGTTTTCTATGTTACTAATAAAGATAATATGTTAGAATACTAAACACTTTTTTGATGAAGCACTAAAACAAAATCAAATCATAAGAGTATATTATATCTCTGTAATCTTGGTAATTTGAGCTTTTCTATCAGAATCTGATTGAAACAATCATTTAATGAAGTTTGCAGCATTATGATATTGTAGAGCTGAGGTTATTTGAATTTGGCCTAGCCTGCATTCAATGTCCGTTCGTCTGGTCCTGGTCCATTTTTCCATTGTCCCTGGGATTTGTTTGAAAGAGTCCCTCGATCCGATCCAAAATAATTGACAGCATTAATTTTTATGTAATAATATGTGGAACCAAATAATATGTCATAGTTTTTGCTATCCTGAGCCCGTGTTATTTTTTTTAAACTGACTTAGACTACTTTCTACAACAGTTTGCAACAAATTAATTAAAAAGTTGATGTAGGGTAGTGTAAAGTACATCAATAATTTCTTAGACAACATCTTTCAACCCATCAAATTTCAACTGATTATAGTACATTGTAAGCATTAGGCATATAATGCTCCTAACATTAATTGTGTACATATATTATGTGCATTTTGTGCATACAATACTTTCATGGCATAATGCAATTCATTAACTGTTTAATAATTTCACTAGACACATACAAAGTGGTTTAACATGCGTACGCTACGCTTAAACTTTAATCCCACCCCCGCAACTACATGGTTCACAGTTCATGGTCAGCCGAAGCAGATATACATAATAGTAATAGTAACACTTAAGTCTTAAAAAATTGATTCAATTTTTACATTTTAACAATAGAAAAAAGAGGTGTGCATCACTACTGTACCCTTTTCACCAGAAAAAATCAAGAGGCAGAAGATCTCAAGGAAAAATCTACGAGATGCCTTTTTATTAGTATTAAATCACTTTTTCATCATTATTATATAGTTGTTACTTTTAGGTGATTTAAAATTTGCAACAAACAAAGCATATAGTCTACCACTTACACTGCAAATGCATCTTTTTTTATTTCGCCTTTCTTTTTGAATGTACTTATTTGTTAAATTTGAATTGCGAAGGAAAACGTATTATTAGCAAGTATTCTTTTACATTGGTTTACAAACTCATTCAGTCCACTTTTAAAAGTTGAATGAATCTTTTCTCTCAAGAAGTTCTGCACGTTGTGCATGTGTGCTTTTATTTATTTTCATTCTTCAAAAATATCCGTTGTTGTTTGTTGGCATTTGCACCGTAAACTAACAACACGCATTATTAGAGAGCTCCTAACAAATTCAAAGAACGATACAAGCCAGAAAATACAACAATTGAATGTCTTTATATTATGTTGTTGTAAGCCAACAACAATGCCAAGTTCTTGAAAAAAAGCCTCAGGTTTCACGGAGACTTTTTTGGTTTCTTGTCGAAGAATCTATTCCCATTCATTATTGTTCTGTCCGATAAGATTTAACCACCATCAAGTGCACTCCAATTTTCTATTGTTTTCAGTAAAAAAAAGGTGGAAAACAATTTTGCAGAAAAGAACTTTTTGTTTTCGTAAATAACAATTATGGGGGTGTGTGGCAAGTGCTTGTAGTGAATTGACTGATAGAACACCGACAATTCGGATTATTTAAAAAACTGGAATTAGATAGTACATTTAGTATGAAGGAAGTATTCTCTTTCTTCTTTCTACCGACCGGTGTCAACGAAATTGATGGTCGTCATTATTGTTTAATTACCGTTTAGTGGTGTGGGGAAATCAGAGTGAGTTATGAGCGAATGTTTTTTTTGCAAAGTTTTCCCACTTTTTTGCACCTGCCAAATGGAGAAGTAAACCAGGGCTTGGCTCAAATCTAACAAAAAAAAATACTTCGTACTGTTTGTGGTAATTTTTTTCGTGGTGCCAGGCGCCAGGGAGTGACTGTCGTTCCAATATAACTGGTCTTTTATAATTTGGCTAAAACTTTATGTTAAGTTATAATTACAAGTGTGGTAGAAGGATTATATCCTGTAATAAAATCTCATCTCTTGTCATAGCTCATTGAAGAAGAGAAAACTCTGTGAGCATTCAATACTCACCAACAAAAAGTCGCGATGTGGGCGAAGTGCGAAATATGCGTAGAAAGCTTTCGGATGCGATTTTAATGACCACCTAACTGGACAGAAGACAATCGCACAAGAAAAACATAAAATACTTCAATTAGTTTTTCAATGCATTGTTCATGAGACATTTTTACTGAGGGAGACGTATTTATATGACTAATCAATGTGAAAATTAATTATTGCTTTGGTGCAATTAAAAATATTCATAAGTACGCTTGAATACTTGCCCAAGTGTGAAATGACTTTTTGCAAATGATCTTACACCAAACAATGATGGCAACTATTAATGTATACTATCAATGAAGGAGATAAAAGTCCGTGAAGATCATTTCTAGAAGCTCAGTTGCTGATTGGAAAGACTGCATTTCCGTCCGGCACATAACATGGTTCACTTCTTTTGAAAAAAAAAACAGGGTGAAATTTTTTTCCCATTTTCTTTAACTGGTTAAGTTGTACAGATTAATAGAATCGTAATAATATAAAGAATTAAATTGTTTTCAGTTACCCAAGTTGGAAAATAATTTGACCATTACTATTTTATTATTACTTAATTTTTTTGTTATAAAATAAAAGTAGAATAGTAAGTGAGTTAAAAGTGAATTGAAAGAAACCTTCGCCAAAGCAGCCTCAAGAAGTAAACCAAGGTAAGCCCAATATTTTATTTTTATTTTCACTTCAATAAAAATTATATTTTGAAATAAAATTAAATATTCAACAATAACTTGATTTATTGTTATTTTTTCATCCGCGTACTATAATTTAAATATTTAGATGAAAAAAATCATTTAGTAACTATTAGAAACCCATTTATTTCGCCTATCAATAAATCTATGTATGCCTACCAATTATTACGCAAGATGATTTTGTAGGTACCTAGTTGTTAGTTACGTACTCATTACCCTCGTATTATATTAAAACCCTAGTAATTATAAGGTATTTGCATAATCGATGGAAAAGATAAGAGCTTTACATCAAAATACAGCATTTGGCTTATGTTGCGTTTGCTGACCCGATCTGGGATTGAAAAGTAAAACAGAGCGCTTTAAAAAATATATCATTCAAGTTCTGATTTTAATGATAAGATTTTAAGTAACAATGCAAAGTATGCCTAACAAGGTGTGATGTTAAAAGGCCGAGATTCACACTTAATTTTCCTTTTTATGCAACAATTAAGATATGAAAAAATCGCTTCTTCTATGATCTCTTTGCCACCCTTTCCATTTTAATTGTCGTCCATTTAGTGTGGTGCTTTACAAACCGTGAAATTAAAAACTCTGTTGTTGTTGACTTTTTTCATGAATAAAACATCATCATGATCTTTTAGTAGAGCATGCGATGACATCAACTTGTAGATTAAGCTAGCTAGCAATTACATGTTTTAAACTGTGTTTTACAAAACGCAAGCTGCGTGATCCTTTGTTCATTTGCAAGCATACCTGTCTGTAGACACATGAAAATAAAACGCTGATGAATCTCTGGTAATTGTCAGCAAAGATGGATGCTTATATGCTTGTCTTTTTTCTACATATAGCAAATTTTTAGATCTGGTTCATGATAGAGACATCATTTTTTGAACAATTACTTTCAGTGTTTTATTTCCTTTTGTTAGCTAATCCCGATGTTTTTTGGGAGAGTTACAGAATTTTCCCCGGGAATTGTATTTCTTTAGATCTCATTTGTTTTTAAGGCCAAAGTGTGGTTTACTGTCTTTGTTGAAAGTATTACATATAGGGAACTGCAACAACATTTATTATTCTGTTTCGAACTTGACCAAAATTTAGTCGTCTTCACTTCACAGTGGTTGCATAAAAATATAAGATTGAAGATTGACATGTGATGTTGGCTATTCAAGATGCTACCGAAGCTAAACCATTCCCGCTGACACTTGTCGCGATGTGATGTGAAGTTTTTCATATATTTAGGGACTTCAGCGTAGCACTGTCATTTGCCATTGCCCATTAACGTTATGCCTTCCTAATGGGTATTAAATATTTCGCCAAGTATACCTTAGTTTTTGTCTAATTGTTTCATACGGCAATTGTTTAATTTTTAGAATGATGAGCTTGGTAAGTCTAGACGTTGCGTTGGTTAGTGCAAATTAATATTGATTTTTAAAGGTAATATATTAATAATACCTAGATTAATCCCTACTCAAATGTGGCCACATAAGTCAAACAGGCTTTTGGGAAATTTCCGAACTACGAAATACTTTTCAATTTTTGGAGGTAGTAGGTATGGTATGTAGTTCAAACTCATCGGTTGTTTGTCGTTCCGTCGGGCATAAATTTTGGGAAAAAAATTAAGCTAAAAATGCACGACAAATGATAATGCAACACGATAGAAAGACTTCTTTTCCTGACCAATACCAATGCATAGAAAAAATTTATAATTAGCAGAAATTATAGCCTTCTAATTAAATTCTTTGTACTGTGAACACAAATTTGGGCTACTTTTCTACACCTGATTGCTGGCTCTAATTGATGTTTCAATATAAATACTTAAAATTAAGAGAAATACAATTTCTAACAATTCATGTAATTTTCTCTTGTCTAGTCTAATTGAATGCTGAATATAATTATTTTTATATTCGGAGATTGCATTTCATTGTTTTTTCTTTAATTGTTAGACGGTACTTGATACACGAATACAACAAGTTAGAAGCTAGTACATTTTAGAATTCTAGCGAAAATTTCATTTCTTTTCTGTAAAAAGTCAATAATACCTAATAATGTAAAATAATGAGAGCACATCATGAAACATGTGTGAAACAAGAATCAAACATTGAGATATTTCATATTTTACCTTACGTTTAATGCTACCACTTGAAAATTGTTTTGATTGTGATTGATCACAGTATAGTTGGATGAGGATTCACATCAGAACAAGTTTTTCTGCAAATATTTTCATGTATTCGTTAAAAAATACATATTTCTGTGTAAATATGGGAAAAAGGAGAGATTTCAAAAATTAATCAACTGAATTTGAATTTATGAATATGAATGTAGCGGAAGAAAGATGATGCATTTTACTCATTAATTTATGCGTGAGTTGAGTAAAATTTTCGCATATCACCGTGCGGTGTACTGCGTACCATTAAATCGTTATGGCTGTGATTTAACATAATTTGAGAATAAGTACGAAATTGAAATTCATTAAAAGTGTTAAAAGTTTTGAATTTATTGATACTTGATGGGGAAAAATCATGTGCAGAGATTAACAAATAGGTAACTGTTTTTCAAATGTAACGCTTACTTTATGCTAATATTAAATGAGCATATCAAGACTAAAAAAACATCTTTTCCGCCACTTCTTTCATTTTATAAGTGACGATAGGAAATATGTTTTCTGTTTCCGGAAAATAAACCACGCTCATAAAATTCATATCTTTTTTTTATTTCACTTTTTAATGTTTTCACTTATTTGTAAACTCTTGAAGCGAGTATGTGGCTTTTGTTTGAGTTTGAATATTAACCATAATTTCATGTATATTCAATGCACTGAAACGCTTGAGAGATGAAATACATGTTAAAATAGATTTCGCTAGCCTGCAGCTAAATGCTATTTATGTGATATCAATCTTGTTTCGTACTTTCTTTCGGAAGATGCAAAAATTTTGGTTAGAGATTTGTGTTTACCTGAGCAGAAGCAGTGTAACTATTTTGCGATCTTCCGTTATTTTTTGCACCTTAAGCTCACATCTCATCTTGATTTTTTTTCTTTCGTGGCACACCAGCCAGCCAATATAATTTGTACTTCTCTGTATTTTTTTCAAAACATTTCAAAAGATTTTGAAGATGAGTTTTTGGAGATTATCAGATTATTTAATTGTAACTAAGAATTCTGACGAGGTGCCAGATGTTGAGAGAAAAAACTGATAGTGATGCATATACACTCAGTCAGTGCACTGAAGTGATAATGATAACAGCTACTTGCAATTTGAAATACAAATCCATGTTAAATCAAGATTAGGTATTTGTTGTTACTATTTATTTATTTTTATATCTCTCCCAAGCATTTTATTTTGCTGTGATGCATTTTTGTGCTAGTATATTTACGTTTTTTAAAAATAAACATGTAAATTTTTATGAATGCGAAAAATTATATCCTATCCTGTTGTCTAATTTGAATAGTTCAATGAAATACAGTATATTATAAATACCATTTCCTTTGATCAATTATTGCTCCCGATAAAATCTCCAATTTTAGTAGCACACCGAATTATTATAGCATCATCGTCTATTTAGTAAAATCTAGTTTTTGTTGTTGAACGACCTTTCAAAATCCCTGATCACTGACTTGGAATGACTGAAATTAAAATTTTAAGAAAAAAATGCAAGTTGCAATTATTGCATAGCCGTATTTAACACTGTTTGTTTAAATATTTATTAATCTGGTTTATTGCATAAAAAGAGGTGTAAATTAAACACATAACAACAATGTGCGCGTACGGAGCACACGCAATCCCATATTACTATTTTTACTCAATACTTATTAAACACATTTTTATAAATTTTTCGTTCACTGTTAATGAAAATGTAGGAAATTTTGTTGAACCCTAGAAAACTGAATAGTGAATGTGGGCGTGTGCGTATTAGTTAAAAACGCAAGTTAGAATAAAAACGGAATTTAAAAATTTAACAACAAAAACTTGTGGGATGAACCTTGCACTCATTATTTGCCCTGAAATAAATAAAGCGTTTTTTAACCTCGTATCTCATCTTCTTCCTGATCTGGGTTTTGTAGAAGTTTAATAACAAATTTGTCATTTAAAGAGATTCTAATTGAAAAGCCTTTTTCTTGAAAATTCAGGAGAAATTTACAATATGGTTTACAAGAAATTAACGGAATGCAGATGACATTATTGATTGCTCACTGCTGTTCAGTAGTTTTCATCATGTACTGCTAACACAGTTTGTCTGGTTTTTTTTTCATGTACATGTCACACATAAAAACAAAGAACAACTAATTTGTGAAAACTGCGAAGCGAATAAACAAACCTTTCATTATCATGGTTTTAAAACCAAGAAAGACAACATAGCTTTTTTGTTACTTGATTTATTTCTGAAATAAAATTCAATCTACAAAAAAATCTTTTCAATTTTTCAATAATGTTTAACAATAATGAATAGAGTAATATATATGTTTTCTTGGGTATTTTGCAGTTGGCAACTTTAAAAGAAATGTAAGTCACGGTAACACCATTTTGACAGCATATGCTTCTGAAAACAAACCAATTCATGACTATGGCTATGGTATGCCGTTGCATTGTTGACTTTTTAAAAAAGCCTTTTAACGAAATGTTCAGTTATAAATTAACTGAATGCCGTGCCACAACAATTGACAATTGCAGTTGCAGTCTTAATAATTACTACAGATGAACTATCTAATCTGTAATCACTTTGTGTGGAGCACATGTGCATATATTTTTTTGAAGTTAGCATTAAATTTGAGTGTATACAGGTACAACCCACCATCGTCTTGATTGTCATCATGATTTCTTTTTTTAAATGAGACTTAGCACACAAGTCAATGAAAGAGAGATTTGATTTTTAATTGTTAAAAGCCAACTGTTAATGATTTCTTTGATGAATCCGTAAGCATTCTTTCCCCCAAAAAAAAACGAACAGAAAACAATTAAGCCAGTTAACCCTTTGATATTTCAGGATATAAATAAGAATTTCTTTCCTTGTTAATTTTTTGATGAAAAAATTACTAGTTACCTTGTAAAACACGAAATTTAACAAGGCATCAAAAGATTTTAAAATATAAAAACTGTATTCATCTGATTGTGAGACTAATAAAAATATGATAACAAAAACCAGAAGCAGAACATTCAAGTAAATAATATGTACTTAGGAACGTATAGCGCCGAATGTCGCACAAATTGGTAATGTTTTCTTCACGTGTTTTAATTGGGTACCAATGGTTGTAATTTTAATAATATTTCCTTAACTTCATGGTCATAAATGAAATTGAAATTAAAACTACCGAACTTCAAAAAATTGTTTTTTTTCTTTTTCATTTTGAATCTTACGCATGAAAACTAATGATTGCTTTTACTTTTACCCTCTAGCAATGCAACGACTTTGTAACCTTTTCATAACGTAAGCCTATTTAATGATGATAGTTTAAAATTGAAAATGTCAATAAGCTGCTTTTCAAGAAAGCGTACTTTAATGCCAGAATTTATCGATGCAATTATTCCTACAGTGACGACTATCAAAACAGTTTAATTTTAAACAGTTAAAACTCTCTAAAATTTCATAGGAAGCAAAACAGCCAATTCGTTTGGTACATAGCTTGAATACATTTAAATATACTTGTTTGCATATTTGGCAAAATGTATAAAAAATCGGTTAAGGAAAAAGTGTAGCATCTCACAGCTTTCATCATGATGACATGTTGGCTTCATGCAGAAAGAAACTGCAAATGTTAGCAATTTGGCATTATTTCACTACAAATAGCCTTCTGTTCCAAAGAAGAACCGTTAATAAAGAAGTAAACAGAAATATCCATTCACCACCACAACAATAGGGTGTTTAAAAGAAAGGATTGACGATACCAACCAACTTTTTTGTAAGAGGTGCAAAAAATAAGTAGAAGAACTCACAACGGAAGAGGAAAGATGCTGAGAAAATATAATACAATGCAACCTTCGCAAAATCTTTGTATGGTTATCTTTATATACCTGTATATTTTCATATGAGCACGTTAGGTGTCTGTTGTCTGTTTGTGTCAATGAACACTGATGCATGCAAGATGATAATGACAATAGTAAAATAGTAGTACACACACAGACAAGATGCAAAATAGCGTCAGCGCACAGCGTCTATCATCTATCCAACTAAACTAAACCAAATGACGACGATCTGTCAAGGAGTAAAAATAGTTGAGTGAGTCCTCTTAAGAGAATCGAGTGACCTAGGAAAGCAAGCGAGGAAAATTGCAATCCAACCACCACCACACAAGCAGGTGGACATCTGTCATTTTTCAAATTGGCTTAGGCTAGAGGAACTAATTTAAGGGAACTGAGTATTATATGCCAAAACATGATGACTGATTCTGATTGTGAGTGCCTGAAAAATGTTAAGGCTTTTTAAAATGTAAACATGAGTGGTATTCTAAATTCTAACTTTTTTAACTTGATGCAGTTTGCATTTACAACGAAAAGCAAACATTTTGAAAGGATATGCTATACGTAACGTCACACCACACCGCTTTTTTCGCATTCTTCTTTTTACAAGTATATTTTTTCTTTTACGTCCCTGCATTTTAATTTAATATAATGCTAAAATGCGAATAAATGTTTCTTTCACCGAGAATACATGGTAATCATAAAAAAAATTCTACTTTGGGTTTGGGGTATAGGCTAGTAGGATCCGATTGCATGTTGAATTGCAACCATGAAAATCGTAAATGCGAACAAAAAACCACACCAGTGTTGATTTGACTAGTGTACAAATTGAGGATAAGGACAAGGGAAATACAGACAATCGCTCAATTAAAATTGATACTTTGCTTCATTCATTTTTCATTAGTTTCTCATTTGAATTTATACTTTGCATGAGGATACGATACAGACAGTTTAAAAATAGTACACCTATAGGAATGAGTGGGTGGTATAGATTTTAAATTTCAAATATTTTAATTCACACGTTCGCAGTTTTCTAGTATCTTCTGTGAATGATACATTAAGTTGTACCCTTGATTTTCCTCTAATTGCTCCTAATAAACTTAACTTCCTTAATCGTTTTGAGAGAAAGTGCTTCAGAAAAAATATTAACTGAAATTTGTGAAAAGAGTTAAAAGTTTTATAATGGTTTTATTGGCAGATGGTTGTGATACTTCAGCAAAGTACGGAAGATGGAGATAAATTTATCTCAACTGTGGTGGACACTCCACCTGTGGATAGTTCGTACACAAGCAGTTTTTCATTAAACAGCCAATTGTCCATTAGTGAACGGAGTGCAGCGTATAAGCAAAGGATTGACAGTTTATTTGGGAAATCTTCTAAAAAGAATCTTCCCTCGTCATTCAATTCAAATGGGGGAGAGCCCTTCCGGATACGGATTGATGGTAAAAGCATAAGCCCAATTGAGGGTCCCATGGGGTCCCATCGGACAGCATCATCTACAGTGACTGTTCCGAGTACGAATTTTTTGGGGGATGAAAATGAGGCCCGAATTTTGACAACTTCCGATGAAGATGACTATACAAGGATGAACGATAAGTTTTCCATAGCAACGGACTCGTTGAATCACCGACTAAAGTTGAGCACAAAAAAGGGACAAAACGGTAATAATATTAGTAGCGTGAGGATAACATGTGATGATAGTGAGAGTCTAGGGTCCCAGTTGCAAAGTCTTATGGTTACATCCTCTTCAGGGGAGGAAGCTGCGGGGCAACGTGAGACTAGTGCTGATCAAATCATGTGGAGAAATAGCAATTATGGGGAGAGTTCACCAAGGAATGCGGATAGTAGGACTGATAAGCCCTTTTCTACAGTTCGATGTTCTCCGGGGGGAATGCTCAAGTTTTCTGTGGAGTATCTTGGCAGTGTTCCTGTCAAAGGGAATACAGCAGCTTTGCACGATCTACAGGCTCCATTGAGATCATTGTACTTGAACTATTTGAGTAATACGAATATGATGAGTGGGCAATTGGCAATAACGTCGGATGGACTACGATTTGAGGCACCAAAAATAAGACTTGTCAATCCTTTCACTACGATTGCAGTGTGGGCTGCAGTGAAATTTGTTGGGCGTGGGGAGCCTTTGCCAACTGAATGCGCTTTTATGCCACTGATAAGTGACCCGGTAAGTTTTCTACATTCACTGATATTTAAAATAATTAATGCTATTCATTGGGTTTTGTTGATTCTTTGCATATATATTTATGTGAATACATTTAACCAGACAGATAATGTAATGTATTTTTTTAGGAGGGTCAAGATAAAAGCAGGCTTTTTGGCAGAATGAATCCTGACCTTTCCTCTGTGTATCATGACTGCATTAGGGAAAGCAGTAAAAATTTCAAAAACCCTCCAATATTTGCTTGTGTTATGAGGGAGGCCACCTTCAGTCTTAACTGTCATGCTTTTGCATGTAAATGTGCGGAGGACGCTATTGTGATTGCAGCCAATTTGTACCAGTCGCTGGTGGATAAAATGAGAACTGGGAAGGGCGGTGAAAGTGGGTATGGAAGCCTTACAAGAGGTTCCCCTGCTACCCAAAGTTCTACAAATCAAAATCGCTCCAACAGTTCGAGCTCTTCGTCGTTATCATTGGCAGGCCAATCAAAATCAGGGGCAAATTGTAGCAAAAAAATCAACGCAATTAAGAATATCTTGGCTCAAACTGCGTCATCATCATCCAACACACAAAATGAAAGTCGGGCAGTGTTCTCCGATTCAGAGTCAATTGCTCCTGTGCGACCTCCTCGGAAGAAAAAGAAGTCTTCTGAAATTCCTGCAGGGAATCTAAAGCGATATAATTCGGAGGACTCTATGCTACTTGAGATTTCTAATCGACGACGTTCTTTCAAATCTGGTTATGAAGGTCGCTACATCAAAAATAAAAAACGTGTGCAAATTCATACACCGGATGATGAGGACTCTTCTGGAGACTCGTTGAGTGAACCTGTTGATCAGGTTCTTGATAGAATTGTGAATCCCTGTGGAATGTCCTTCAACGATTTGAAGCCGGCTTACCAAGAGCTGCTACTCAAGCTAGCATTGACCTTAACGCAAGACCAAGTTTACAAGAAAAGTAAACATGCAATGAAAAAACAGCAACAGCAGCAGAAACTGAGAAAGAAAACTAAACCGACTTCGTCCACGCCTGTAGACGGTTCAGAGGATAGTGCCCAGTTTATCAATCACTTTTTCAAATCTATATCGAAAATTGGATTGAGTGGAAAATCTGTACCCATTTCCAAGCGAAATGGCAAACCGGAAATACCAGCACGACCCAAACAAAAAATTATTGCCTTACCTCCAAAGACTGCTGTTCCAGCAAAAGCAATTTTGAAGAAAACTAAAGAAGAGGAGATGCCATTCATGTCGTTTTGTAGTGGATGTGCATGCGATAAATGCTCTGAGAAATGTTACTGTTCAATGCCTTCCAAGCATCCGCTAAATGTCGGTAGAGGTTTGCCAACCACACCAGCTTCAAGTGCAACAGCCCCTTGCACACCCACTCAGCATGTTTTATGCTCGTCGGGTGCTGACACTGATATCACACGTTCCAGGAAATCTTGTGGGTATGATACTGACAGTTGTGCTGAGAGCGAGAAATGCTATTGCTCTTTGCAACGCATCAAATCAAATGGACTTAAAATCTATAACATTAATTTGGATACGGAAACTTCTGATACGGACACCAATTCTTATGACCTCGAACCCTTCAATAATTCTCCACCGTGTCAAACATCAAATATACCAGTTAAACTTGATCCAAATCAAAGGTCTGTCCAAATCCTGTCATATCATCCATCACGCCGGTTGTCTCATTGTTTTTCTCCGACATCAAGTGGAAAGTCCACACTATTGCCTACTGTATTGGAAAATGACCGGCGACGAGAGAAAACTCCCTTTGCGCATGATAAAAGTCGGAAAAAGTTTCGGGAATTCGTAAGAAAAATTCTAAAAATTATTTTCATTTTGTTCAGAATAACAGAGAACATTTGACCAGCATAACCAGTTGTTGGTCTGTAAGAACGGTGCATTCATAGGTATGTATCTTTTATAATTTCAGGATATTTTGGATAAGCCTCCAATGCCAAAAAATAAGGTCCTCCTTATAACAGGATCAAACGCTTCAGGCCAGGTGGTTTATAAGGAAAGTCCTTTCAATTTTGGACAAGGAATTGACTTTGGAGATGGCTTCTCTAGACGTATCGATCCAAGTAAGATCGTATCTAAGCAGGAGCCAATAATTCCCGAGAGCAAATCCGAGGGAGACGAGAGCCCGTGCTGCAGTTCATCTTTGGATAACCAAGACTTTGCCCCGGAAAGGGTGCTGTCGATGAAGAAAACTGCTGAAATAGCTGCAATGTTCACTGACATGAAACTTGATCCGGTAACTGATTTTGTATTGCACAAAGCCGAAATTGAAGATCACCAAGAACTAGGATCAATTGATTTTGAAACCTCATTGGGATATTTACCATAAAAAATTGGGCAGTCGGCTACTATAAGTCGGTGGTTATTATGGGGCAATATGAGCTAGGTTAACTATTTTGTTTGTAAAATTTAGTTGAGGTAAATGTAAAATGTCAAGGATTATAAGATGTTTAGCATGTTCACCATTTAGCTGTTATTTGTGTTAAATATTCTGAATATGATAGTTAATCAAATACAGAGCGTCTCTGACTGTGAGTACGAATGTGGAGTAATACCCTTACCTGTTGTACATTATGAATTGTTTTATGTATTATGTGTAAGTGTTGACTATTCAAGTAATGAAATTTTTTGCTAGTTTTTATCCTAGAAATTAAGAGAAAGTGAAAATTATTGATTATAATGGCGTTACTTTTATTATGGGGGCTACATTGTGTATTTGCCCATAATCATGAGAACTCTTTCAATGTTGAGTGAACCTATATAATGAGATACATTATTGTAGCAATTAGTAGAAATTATTAAATAAAATATGACTTCTAAACCAATAAGTTTGAGGGTCCGTGTTTCTTTCCTGGCCATGCTTCTTTAGCATACTTCTTCTTACGAGGTTCATCACCAAGGTCAATAGGAACCATGGAGACACTGCTTGCATGAATCATCACTTTAGCCTCTTCAGCTGCAACTTCAATGTCAGGTGCTGGATTGGGCAAAGGTAATCCCAATTTTGAAGACAACGAGGTAAAAAATGGCGTAGTGACAGTCGAAGTGTTTGAGTCAGGTAAATCGTCATATAGCCCAGCCAGTTTTGGGACATAATGTTTTATTACATGGTTTGATGGTACCAAACCAGAATCTAATTTTGGTCTCTAAAGAAACAAATGAAACCATTTAAACAATTATAAATAGGCTTAAGAATTTACATATTTCAATATATTGATTGATACAATATGGCATGACGCCTTACTTTTGACGAGGGAATAATCGTAGTTTGGACTAAATTTCTAAACCGCCCGATTGAAGGGTCGATATCTTCTGGATTGATAATTTCTTCTTCCTCGTTAAATACAACTGATTTACGCTTCTTCTTTGGATTCTTTCGTTTTTCTTCATCAGGTATCCCCAACATTGATATCCTCCGGTTATGTGCAGTATTGAATTCAGTCAAATTCTTAAACAAAGTAATACACAAAAAACAAAAAAGTTGTAGTTACAAATGAAAATGATCTAGCATAACAGTCTTGGTTAGAATAAAAAATACGTACGTCTAATTCTGTGTCAGTTTCAGGGAGACCCAATAGACCTCCTTCGCTATCCGCAGCGGTTTTCTCCAGCTCTTCCATAATGGGTCTTGGAACAACTGTGGGTGGCCTTTCTCGAATTATATAAATTCTGGTGGAAGCTCCAAAATGAAAGCTGCTATCAATCGGGAGCTGGGTCGGTTTATTAGCTTCAAGCCTCATTGTTCCAATATATGTTCCATGGGCTATCAAGATAAATATATGTTAATTTAGATTAAGAAATAAGATGACAGAGTACAGTATAAAGTTGTGTTACTTACTACTCCCCAAATCGACAAGAAAAGCTCGTTCCAGGTGCTTATGGTAGACCAGCGCAGCGTGAACTCGAGAGCATGATGCATGGTCGATACAAAAATCATTCATTTGAGGATTCCTCCCGAACAAATAACATTTCTTCTCATCAAGCATCAATTTCTAAAATATAACAATGCATTTATCATTATAACTTGTGTCAGTTGTGTCCAAATATATTTTTTATTGTAGACCGACGGCCAAGGGACAAGCTCACCTGCACTAATTTGTCACCTTTCATCACATCCAAGTGAACACCTGGAGGAGGTTTCGCGGCCCTGCGAAATAAGTCAATGCATACCTGTTAAATAGGATGCGTGGATGATTATAGTTAGATAAAGCAAAAAACAACACCCCCATGACCTTACCACTTCGGAATATCAAAATTTACAGCCATTATTAATATTTTTTGAGTTTATAGTTTGTGGTAGCTCTATGCCAGGCTTAAAAATAGTATCCTTTTAATTATAACAACGAAAATACACCACTAACTTAATTCTATACATTTACATAGATAAATATCTAAAGTCAAGTCTGACGAGCACTTTCTGTGTGAAATTACATTTCGGCGAATTCACCATTTCAAGGTAAAAGCCATTAAATTAATGTCACTTTTTGTCTTTCCACGATAGTTAATTAACTTCACGTTAAGTGTCAATTGCATGCAAATATTTCTCAGAAAATTATTTCACAAACAAACTCATAAAAATACAAACCTCTTGTTTCAACTGCAATACTTCTCCGAGGACTGGGAAACTTGCCATTTTAACTGTACAGAAAACACCCAGAACACAAGACCAAGTTAAAACTGTATGTAACTGTACACCACACTGTCACTAACAATGGCAATTAACAATTTTTAAACATTTATCTATTCTACATAAATAACTTTAAACGATGCGCAGTTATACTCTACGAAAAGTAATTCATGAGCGTACTACAAAACATGAATTTCTTGCTAAATGCAGAATGAATACTGGTTAAAACAAACTACAGACTGGGGCACTATAAGTCAGTAAGGGTGACAAAATTATAGTAAGCAACTACAATTACAATTTAGTAATCGGCATTCGGTCGGTATTTATATGTTGTCTTTTTACTTCACACGACATTCCATTCGACGTACACTTTACTTGCACATGCATTTGCTTGCATTAAAAACAGTGAAGGAAGAGAATTCCATGCATCCAGCAGCGGTCTGTCTCAGCCGTGAGCCGAGCCGGGGACACAACATTAGAGTAAGGCGAATGGTGCTAAACCTTGCCTTCCTATTCTTGCTCAAACAGAATAAATATCAAACGTGAATAGAAGTTAAAAATAAGCAAGGTTAAATGATAAGGGAATGCTCTTTAATTTTAATGGATATTAATGCCACCACAAACCTACATTAGAGATGCAATTTAGTCTAGTAATGATAATATTATGCATCCATCTTCCAAACTTTTATAAAAAATTGAATTGTATAGCATAAATCCTAATGAACTTTGAAATCTGATAGCATGATAATATAGAATTTTACTATTTTACTAGGTCTAAAAATGGTCACAAATTCAGGCCGGTTGTAACATAACGTAATGACGTCATTGAATGTATCCTGTCTATGTTACAGAATCGGCTGTGGGCTGCCA
>JAQIWN010001804.1:0-18570 GCA_034699025.1 Entomobrya cf. arborea Gr-Col-00668
GGTTGAAGGTTGGAAGATTGGTCTCTAGTTTTGTATTTGTTCCTGCTGCTTGATAAGTAGCAATATATTCATATGTAGAAGTTAGGTCTAGATTAGTCAAGAGCTGTAAAAGAGAACTAGCAGTGGTATCGGTATTCGGTATATATGTGGCAAACCTAATACCGGCATCCATTTAATGGCATGCTTGGTAGTATGATAGTATGATGTATGACAGCATCGCGAGAAATAAATAAATAATTGTAACGATTGAAATAAGTATTCATCATCACAGCAAGGAAACTCAATTTAGACATTAGATTCAGAAAGTGCTTATAAAAAATACATTGGTTCAACCTTTCTCTTTGAAGTTTGATGTTGGATTCCGAATCTACACCTCGAATCGCCCCTAGAATTACTTTACAGTTTTATTTATGCATCGACACGATACGTACTCTAACAAAACTTTCGCATAAAGTACTTAATTATTCTCATGTAACGCTTGTGGTGATTTTAAATGTTAAAAATAATAAGAAAATCGAAGAGGAGGACATTTAATATTTTTATGATACATTTTGTGTCAGTTGGTCAATGGCAATGTATGAAACATTATATTTTGTGGATTGTATAGGTGACAAATTCCGTTTAGTGCTGGCAACAACTTTACGTGAGGATGGCTATGCGGAGAGCAATGAGTGGAGCCCATTGGACACTGGCCCATCCCGTGCTGACTCGTTTGAATATGTGATGTATG
The DNA here is from genome assembly GCA_034699025.1 of Entomobrya cf. arborea Gr-Col-00668. NCBI lineage: Eukaryota > Metazoa > Arthropoda > Collembola > Entomobryomorpha > Entomobryidae > Entomobrya > Entomobrya cf. arborea Gr-Col-00668. The sequence goes on from JAQIWN010001804.1 coordinate 731, forward strand.
GAAAAATCTACCGTATTGAAGGAGATGAGAGCAGTGATGCGACCACTTCACGGCTGTAAGTTTCATATTCTTCTTACTCTTATTCTTGTGATCTTCTGTTTTTCCTTCATTTTTTCAATTTTTTCTTTCCAACTCAAACACGGTGACCACGATAATTATAAAATCTTACTTAAAACGGTTTAAATTAGTTTCGTTCTGTGTGCATTGTAATTTTTCTCTTTAAATAATGTTTTTTTTTCTTATCCCTGTGTTCTCATCTATATATCTTCTCTGTAGGCAGTATGCAAAGTTCTCACCATTCATTAATTTAAAAAAAAAATCTTGAAAGCACAACCACGGGGGAAAACTAAATGTTCATTCAGTTCATCACAATATTCATTTTTATTTTACCTTACTAACGTTTTTGTGTGCTCCGTGGTTTCATCATCACTACTTACGAGCAGATGTGAGTATGAAATAGGGAATTATAGGGGTATTTCGACTGTCATGTCAAAGCAGAAAGCAGGTGAGTTAAGTTGGCACATGACCCGTGTGTGGCATGTTATATGGCTTGTTCAAAAGCCGTGTGCCCTCTATTCTACCTGCGACTCTCACCATTTACCATGCCACACAATATTATAATAGGGAGACGGTGAGAATTTTTTTCTTGTGCTGCGATTTGTGAATTGCGTTATTTCTTGTAAAGTAAGTAAATAATGAAGATGAACTATACCTGAACTATGAGGTGTTCTTTAAGCATACACTTTGGAGTAGTACGTGTACCTTACCACAAACAACCAGCTTGCTTGGCATGCACTTAATCTGGCTTTCTATCTGACAAGATACTTTTACAAAATAAGGTAGAAAAAGTGATAACGTAACGTAAAAATCATCATCATGATCATCATAATCATTAGGAACAAGGATAAGAAGGCCAGTGTTCCCTTGTATCATTAACATCATTTTATTGCTGATGATGGCATTGTGTGATGTAAAGAAGATGCGAGAATGAAGAATCTTCGAAGCGGTAAACAAAGGCAAGTAATTGTGTAGTCGGGAAGTAAAATGAAGAAGTACAGTTTTCTCTTGGCCATTACCTGAGTTTGAGTTGAACTAATCGCCAACTGAACGAAGTGAACATCATCACATTAAAAAGGCTTGCGTATGCTTAAAATGTAAGGACCCTACTACACATTACACGTCATAGCAAGGGTAGTTAGATATCTTTTTATTATTTGAAAAAGTTGAGGACAAAAAATAGGGATAATGGCAAACAAGCTTTTGCAGTGTAATAGTTACGTTATTCATGTTTGTAAGAAAAGAAGGTGCCACAGAACCGCAGCTCTGCTCCGAGGGCAATACCAGTAGGCGCCGAAGCAGAGTCAGGCAAGCGACTGGCATAACTTCACAGGAGTTTGTATGTTTGAATAGAATATACTGAGCTTTTAAGCGAAATTATAACAGTAAGCGGCACTGCTTACTGCGCTGCTAATGTTTAAAGGCATCAGAAGTTATTCAAAGTAGAAAAGAAATACGGAGGGAATTTTTTAGAAAGAAGAAAGAAAGGGTTAACGGCTTTAGTTGTTTTTTTTATCACTGTGAAAGGAATCTTAAAGGATGTAAGAACAATGTGTAGTTTGCCTTACATGAGATACGTGTTCAAATAGTAGTAGGGAGGGAGTAGGGATGCATTGCAATAATGACAAGCTTAAAATCTTTCATCTTATGCCTATTGCGGACGATCGTTAAATTGTTGCCACTATGATATCATTGTTGTTAGAACTTCAGTTTGTTGTATCTTTTGCATCGATGCATTGGCATCATCATGATTATTCTTTTAAAAGCTTCTCTTCTCACACGGTTATTCGGAGAAATTCACTTGGTAGTACAAAAGTATGAAGAACTGAGTTCCAAACGAAAGGTACTTTGCTCTTCTTGCTCATTTTTATGGTTTTGTAGTTTGAATTGAGTTGAAAGAGTTTGAAAACGATAAAATGTGTGTTGCAATAATGTGTGTGCAATCCAATATTTTTTATCTCCCCTTGCCTTGTGAATTGTAATGCAGTGGAGCAGCCGAAGCCGAGTACCTTACTTGAAAACGTTAAGAAGGCATGAGAAAAAATAGAGAAGTAAAAGCTTTTCTGTACAGTACACCATATTTGTATGTGAGTTGGCAGAACTGCTTGAGTTAAGTGCAATGTAATATGTAATGATGATAATAATAATGATGATGAAAAAGGAAGATGAGTTTTAGACAGGCAGTAAGTATGGTAGTTAGTGTTACATGAAAGAGGAAAATGAAAAAAGAAGAAAAGAGATTGGAGGACATCATGTAAGCAAAATGGTAAAAAAGAATGGGATATTTTTTGCATGATGTATTGCACCACACCACCACATCGCAGCAGAACACGTCACGTCACACTTTTTTCATACATTCGCATAATTCTCTATGTAGGCTCGTATCGTATTAGTAAGGTTTCTTATGTGCTGTGATGTGGTAAAGAAAAAAATAATACATTACTGGTTGGTACCTACTACTACCACATATATTATTTGTGAAGCCCGTGTATTGATGTACTTGGTATGCGTGCCTTTTTATAATATGGATTACTTAGTTTTGTGCATGCAAAAATTGCGAAGCGAAGAATGCAATATGTTGTGAGTGGTGACTTGGCAGCGTTTGTTGAAGCATATTCAGCAGATTATCATCGTTCAAAGAACTTTTGTGAATGACGTTTTCCCCTAAAAAAGTGCAAGTCAAGTCAGTGTAGGCTTTGTGGTCAGTGAAATAACAACTAAGATAATATTTTGTGAGAGAACTTTTTGGACAAGGACGATTCGATTGTTAATAGTTAAGAACATCGCAAATACAAATAGAACATTTTGGTACTAAGTTTTTCTCACTACGTCTTGCATGGAATCATATATATTTAGCATATGTATCAAGAAAGTATCGTATTGTATTTGTACCAAAAAAAATCCGTATTTGCTCTTAAAAAGCAAAATTTCTTGTCTAGTCTACATAATTTGTTTGGCTTGATTGTAACTTGTAGTGTGTCATTATTTTCAAATTTTATATTGTCCCATGGTCCCATTTTTGAGCTCGTTGACATTATTAGGGAGTTCTAAGAAAATTCTTGTGCTTTTCGTATTTTAAGCCATTATATTAGTTAATTATCTATAAATTTTTATGAGTTATTATTTTTTAAATATTGTTCTTAGTAATCCAGTTAGAAAAAATTGCATATAAAAAAATGTACAAGGCATTGTTGACAGTTGAGGGTGAACGAATGCGAAATTTTATTATTTTAGCAAATAATATTTTTACAACTCATTCTTATTTTTTTATTTGTTTGCCTGAAAGATTGTGTGAGTATAAATGTTTTGTATGATGTTGTGTGTCACAAAGCAAACGAACTTCTTTTTCAGCTCAGAGCTCACAAGCAAGAGAAGGAGATAAGAAGCAGTTGACAAGATTCAGTTTAGAAAACCCCATTTTCTTCTTCTGCAGCAAGTAAGGAGCAGGAGTGCAAGTCTAGCTGTCTGTTGTTTTTCAAGTGACGTACCAATCAGTTCAGAATGAATATTTCTTCTCCTTTTCTACTTACTCATTGACTTCATCTTTGGAAAAAAATATATTTTACCTACACATCACCATGCTGGAAAAGGAGAACTTTTTCTACAAAATTATCCCATTACGATAATATTCACAACATACCATTGGACAAGTGGGGGAGGGGAGAAAGAGTCTTTAATTAACATTGGGACTGAGTGATTGGGAACCACTCTGAGTTCGCTACGTGTTGTAATTTGTCGAGTGAACACAGCTGGTGGTATCTCAGTCACTTATTACCCGTTTTTCATCACAATTAGCTCTCTTTCCCCCAATTTTACTGACTTTTGACAATATATTCTGTTCTCGTGTGGTGCGCCATTTGCTAGCTAAAGATAAGAGAGGTGATCACAAGCAGGATCAGAGCCGAAGAATATTTCGCCAAGTTTTTATTTTACCTTAAATTATGTACCTTCTTCCAAGTGACAATCCACCTTTTTCCCTTGTAGTCCTTCAATTATCTTGTGCTGTTTATAAAAAATCTAAATCAGCTTTGTAAAATATTTTTGTTCATGCAAAATTCGATAGAGTAGATTAGAAGAATATTATACAGATAGGCTATGTAGCTATGTATCCTTAAATTATATTTGTCTTATCCATCATATTCAATGTCCGAGTTAAAGTAGATTACCATTTTTCTGTTGCTTCAAATTTTCCTTGATTATTAGTAAAAAAAAAAAAAATATGCCGGTCGGTCGGTGTTGTTTCTTTTTTCATATATTATATGTGTACTGTACATGTAGTATTGTAAAATGATATGTGTAAACACGTATTCGATATTATGTACGCATACGCAACGTATGTATTGTTAATTTAGAAAGGAAGAGAGTTCCTTTGATTTTTGATCCGATGGTGATGATTTGCGAGATTACATAGTATTCACATACTACGATTTACAAGAAAAGGATGATGGTTGGTTCCACATCAATTATTTTTTCATTTGGGGCTTTTAGTGAGTGTAAAGGTTGATTTTCAAGTTTTTTTCTCTCTCGTGTACCGTTCTCGTGTGCTATTAAATAAGTAGGGAGTGCATAAAACATGTATTCTGCAACTCTCAACTTTTTCTCTTTTGGTTGCAAAATTATTTCCTGGTTTCATTGAGGCGGAAATGTAATAGGTGTGCAATGTAAAGATAAGAAAATTTCTCGGTTTTGCACAATCGTGTACTTTGGAATTTGGGATAGAAAAGGAGCATCTCATTTTTAATAGGTGGTAGTATGCAGGGGCTATCGGGCCAATAGGTATCTAGTGGCTTGTCTTAGGAAATAAAATAATTTCTTGTTTCATTTGAATCTTGAGCCCTGACTAGAGCACACTTCCTATAAAAGTCTTTCCCTTTAAGACCCTTGGAGTTAGCCTTTCCCTACTAAAAATAAGTTAACGAAATGCATAACAGCAAGTAATTCAAGTCATCATCGCCAGTAAGCTACTGTACTCGACATATCATCGCTTGTGTGGTGGATTTTCTCTTTTTTGTTGTTCTTCATGTAATTTCTTGAAGGAGCTTGATTCGGCTGTAATCACCACCATTCTCTTCAAGTTCCGGGTTATGGTGGCAATTGGGGAAATAGTATTTTTCACAAAAACATCATTTACCATTTTGTGGTCTTCATCATCATCATCATATCCATCGTCGCCATCATCTAGTAAGGCACATAGAAAAGCACGAAAGCAAGGTGGTTTTCGGTTCGGCCAGCACTCATTCAATCAAACTGTCAAAGAGAAGTCTCGTTTAAACTCAACATGTTATGGCCTCAGATGAGTACCAGAGCTGTGTTTGCAGCGTTTTGAATATTAAATTTCGTGTAAATGCATGGTCTGGTACGACATTTGGAGCTGTATTACAACTAACCACAACACAACAACATCAACATCCAATTGATAATTGACAGTCACAAGCTTTTAAAATATCAGTTAAAGGTAACTGGGGAAAATTTTAAAATTTTCTTGTTACTCAAGGAGTGTTCCCGAGGATGATGATCTTTTTTCCATCAGAAGAGATCACTTTTGACTTGATTATTTTTGGAGGTCAGATTTGGGGTCACGGTGGGATTTAATTGGATGGCAGAGCAGGTGGCATATACGATGGTCGGTAGTCGGTAGTAGTGGTGTTTGTTGGTGGTTGTGTGGTGTAGTGAACGTTTACGTGATGGAATTTGCAGTTACTGTAGTTTTGTTAACCTTTTACATTATAAGTATTTTTTTTATTTTGTGGGTATGAATGATTTGATATTTAATATTTTGATTTTTGGGCAGATGTTGGAGAGTAAATTAAATTAAATAATAAAAATATAAAATTCTTTTTAAAGTTGCTCACAACTATGTTGATTTTTTTACAAAATTTTGAAAATGTTGGCCGAGTCTTTACATTTTACATGTTTTATTGGTACTTTCATACATTCTCAAGGACAAAAAATGTTTCTTTGAAATTTCTTGCATTTTCATCGATAAGTTTAATGGCTTCTTCATGTGAACTGAACTGTATAAATCATCATCATGAATCTTTTTGTAGTTCTTCTTAATTGCAATTACTACAGTGCAGTGCATAACTTGCATTGGTATGATATGCATGTTTCTCATGTGTTCATTTTTTATGCCGGCTCCCATCCCATTTTACACTATGAAGTTATAAACCGGAAATTGTTGATAGTGAAGCCTGATAACAAGAGATGGAAACTGCTAGATTATTGAAATTGACGGATACGGATATAATAATATTTTCTGTAAAAAAAACTGTGTAGTTTTTATTTTGCTTGTATTTCTTTCAAATAGTCGGAGAATGAAAGCATTCATAATTCATACATTGGCATTGTGGAATGAGACCAGGTATTCCTCCGTGAAAATTTGGATTGCTTGACTGACTTCATACATTTATAAATTACTTATGTGTTGCTTTTGTATACAATTACTCGAATTTAGCATCACATTTTTTTATTTCCTTCTTCTTTTGCCAGTAAAAAGCATTCATGATCATGAAGAACGGCATCTCTTGTTATTCTTATTCAAGTAAAAATGAGAAACATGATATTACAAATAGAAATTGTAGCAAAAAATACAAACCTCGGCTACACAAGAAACGGCATTGAATTGATGATGATGTGGTTTGTATTGTGAGAGAGGAATTTACAATCACAATCAGGAAGTACTTTTCTAATGCAATAATGGAGGCATGAATGATATGCATGCATGCATTACATGCCGCAACGTAACGTAACAGCAACAACAAAAAAATCATACAGGTTTTATCCAACTGATCCATCCATCACAATTTATTTCATATAAAATTGATGATATACTACATACACGAGAGATTAAAGATTATTTGTAGAAGGTTTTCCCTGATTGCGATTATTGCCTGTATTTCGTATTGCTGATGATTCTATCGTGTGGGAAGTAACAGCACGTAGAAATATGTACGTTTTAAAAGATATTGGCAGAGAAAATCATCATCATCGCTCGTATGGGAAAAGAGAGAAAAAAATGTAAAATTTACAGAGCAGTTGCACAGCTTCTTCATAAAATCCAAGTAATGATGCTGATCATCATGCATAGTTGATTGTTAAAAAAATATGAAATCAAAATGTACATCTTATTCTAGTTTTTATTTGTTTCTAATGATTGGCTTTATCAAATAAAAAATATAGAATGTGCTGTGTTCATAATAGACAACCGCATGCATAAATGTAACTTAATCGATTGTTTCAGGTTTTCACTAGTCAGGTTAGTCGTTAGTTGCATGCAGGTTTATTGGTGCAGTGAATTTTTGCTTAGTATTTGGATTATCATAAAAAATATCTATTGAAAAGTAATGAACATAAAAAATAGGGCTGCATTTCTAATAGTAGTGCGGAGCTATTGCATGTGTTAGTAATTAAAAGGGGGAAATGTTTTGTGGTATGGTTGATTATATAGACGTGAATTTAATAGATTTTTGGTAATAGGCTTGTCAATGTGATATGTATGTGTACGCGTATTCATTTTATCACGTAACAGAAAGTACACTTGTAACATGAATAGCAAAGCATGTAAAAACCTTGGACGATTTTAACCTGTGCACTGGTTCATTTCTTATTGAACAATTCGATTGATTTGATTGCTCATAAAAATAGGATTTGGTTCGCTTTGACTCGACTGGTTCGTTGTTGTATGTAGTTTTCGCAAATTGATTTTACTCTTTTTGGTATGATAGTAGAGTGGAGTGAGTACTTTTAAAGAAAACCAAGGTAGTCGAAAAACAAACTTGCATTGCGTTGCATTCACAGTTTAAACATACATTTTTCGATACTTGGCACAGCGTTTAAAGTTTGCATTGCATAGAGTGACAGAGTGACGTTGATGACTGGATTGAATGTCGTCGTTTTAAAACTATTGTTTTGTAGATTCGTAGTTGTTGCAGAGTCACGCTGACTGGATGGATTGGAGCAAAAAATCTATAATGGGGAATGCATCTGTTTAAAAATTTATTAACTTTTCGTTATATTGCTCTTTACTTTATGATACATGATATTAAATGAATTTGTCGTTTAAGCACAATCTATTGAAAGTATATAAGACCGTGTGTTGCTGACGCGTCCTTGCAAATTCTCAGAGTCATCATGATTATGGCGACGAGACTGATGATGAGGGAATATTATTATTCGCGTTTTATATCTGAAGGTTATATTCCACTATGAACCTCCTTTCAACATTGCTTGCGTACGCTTATGATTTTTATTTTTTCATTGTCATATTATTTATTGCAAGAGGGTCCTTTCGACTGCATTACACGTCCAAAATTGATTGGGCGTGATTTAATACTGGTGTGGCATGTGGCGCATATTCAAGCATAATATCCGTGATAGCTTTTAGTATGAATTTATTTAGCTTATTCAATGTACCTAAGATAGTTGGTATTGAATGTGTGTTAGCTGACACGTTCGACGTAACTTTGGAGGAAGCCTGTAGGAGTTTTGGTGGTGGTCACGATGAAAAGAAAGGGAAAGAAGGCGGATGGAGGGGGGAGAATCCTAAGGAAAGTAAACTATTATAAGGGATAAAATGTGACATAGGCGCTAAAGATTACGCTTGTTTACACTTTTTGCTTGGCTAAATTGAATTAATGTTACTTTATTGCGAATGTAGTAGCAGTCAGTTCCAATCCAACAACTAACTACCTAACTGGGGAAAATTGAGAGGGGTACTAGCTAGCTTACAGAAAAATTGGCCTGTCTCGTGAGATATAAAAGGTTGTGTATGATGACGCAGAATAAAATGCATAATTTTTGATTACGTTTTTGACATCTCGTTTTACGAGTTGAACGTTTGTCACAAAATGTTGCATCGTAGCAATAATGCAAAATTAAGTTTGACATAAAGAGGGAATTTAAAATAGGAGTAAATTTTTTAAATGTATTTTCGTGAGGAAAAAGGAGTGCTGATAAAGATACCTTGAAGATTGATTGCAATTGTGATTTGATAGGTGTTATAAAAAATGCGAATGCGGAAGGAATTTTTAAATTTGCTTGATGTGAATTCATGTAACTAAATCGGAGGAGAATTCCAATGGAATTCATTCAGAACTATGAAATGATATTTTTCAAACTTATATGGAAATACTTGCACTTCTGTCGGACGTATTAACGAAGCGAAAATATTAAAACTTCTAGAAAACCTCCAACCTCGGTCAGCTATAGGGCTTTTAAGCTTTCATGAAAATTCTAAATTCTTAAATATGGATGGTTATAATTTAATACATGAGTCATAGTCATGTGATCAAGCGATGAGAAGAGCATAAAAAAACTTTTTTTTGTTATTTTTGTAGTATGGAAAAATTGTACTGGTAGTTGTTTTGATTACTACGCGACTTTCCTTAAAAGCTAGCGAATGTCGTAATTCGTAATTATCTCACGGCAGTTGGCAACTAACACAAAACAAGGATAGTTTGCTGGTAGTGTATAGTACAGAGATAGTTGATAGTAGATGGATAAGGTAAAGTTTACAACGCGTGTATGAACTATTACATTTCATCAAGACGATTGCAGAAAGAAATGGTTGCTTTTTGTAGTATTGTAGCTCAAGTATATTGGCTTTTACTCGATGGGCTGATGACGACGACGGTTCTCTGTGAATTGAGCGTTTATGGATACACACGTGGAGCTGTGAGACCTTCTAACGATTATTATTTTGGAGTTGTTTGGTGGTGGAGGTAAGGTAGAAATACATATATGTACATGTGGCATGACATATATGTGTACTGTACACACACATTTAGATCACACGTAAAACTATTCACCTTTTAGGACATCATAAATGTATTCTCAGGGTTATTTGGTTGAATTCGATTGACAAGACAAGCATGGCAAAGGCACTCGCATTCGCATGAATGACATGCAATGTTACTGCCTTCTGTACTACCTAAAGAGCTTATTTTTTTGCAAATTCTCAGTAAACTTATCTTAATACTCTTATACAGAGAATTACATGTGTATATTTAGTGCTAAAATAAGTACATTTTCATATCACTTTTGCATAAAATGTATAAATATTCTTCATCGTCATTTTTACTATCACATCATCAGCAATATAAAAGCGACATAACGTAAACGTAGAACGATGATGGGATGATGATGATTCATGTCCATGTCGTATTTTTTTACTATTTGTTGTATGCCGCATTGTAAAAAAAATCTGTCGAAAAAATACCAAAATTTGAGAACGTGTTGTGGTACAGAGCTTTTTTTACAGAGTAAACTATTCCACCACATTCTTTTTACAATGCCCTTGTCCTTGCCTTTTTTGATTGTGACTACTATTATTTTCGCATTTTATATGCAAACTGGTGCTCTCTGGTGTTGATTCTATTTTGTACTACGATTGCTTTGTTGCTTTGCTGCAGCATTTAGTATTGTTGTAAAATTCTTTTGAATGAGAATGCCTTGTGTTGTGTTAGCCATGTTGAAGCTAGATTTTATTATTTTGGCAAAGGAAATTCAGAGAGAATGATGATTTCTATGACTGACGAAGAGGAAAGAGGAAGGATGATGGTAGACACGTTGTAGAAGCAATTTGTATGGAACAGAATAAAGGGTTTAAGGTCCTCGGGCATTTTTATAACAACTAGGTAGTGTATGGTAATGTTGTTTCAAAAGGTTTTAGCTCTCTCAATGATGATCATGCAAAAATATCATTAGACGAAATATGTAGCAATTAAACTGGTCTTCTTGTATTTGTCTAATATGTTATGTTGTAAAATATACTATTATTTTCAATGTCTATTATCATTTTATCTTCTTTTATGCATAAATATATTATATCCATACTACATGCAAATAATGTGCGTGTATTGTGCTATTGAAGAGATCTTTTTATTATTTACCTGAACCAATAATCAACAGTGTATTGCGAAAGAAACGATGCTAAAAGGAGCCCGAAAATTTAGCTGAAAATGGGTCATGCACTACACCTTTCAATTGACCAGGTTGGTTGCACAAGAAAATGTCAAAAGAACTTGTGGAAACGTTCAATTTTTTTCTGACAAAGTTTGCATTGAGCTGAAACTGTTGAAAAAACTTGCTTTGGGTTGAACGTAAAACGGAACAAGGTCATGTCATATCACACATGAAAATGAAAACGAGAAAAGAAATTCACATCACCATTTACTATATACCATAAAAGCTTGGCTTCTTTTAAACAAAATGTCGGGAGAGTCTTTGATGATTTTTATGAGGATGAATGATGAAATAAATTGAAAATTATGTAGAATGTAATTTCTTTTTAACGTTTTAGTGCTGAATACAATTGTGTGGTCTTGTTGGCTACTTAATGTGATACCAGATCACCAAGATGGTAATCTTAATGATTAATCACGTCAAGCATGTTTTTATTTATAGGTCATAATATTGTGTTGATAAAGACATTAACAAAGACAAGAGCTGTAACTTAAATTATCGTTATTGGGAGTTGGGATTAGTTTGTATTTGAGAAAGTAGTAGTATTACGATAATGACCTAGAAAAGAGTTGTTTGAGAATTATAATGCAGTAATGAAAACTGCAAATACAAGCGAGTGTGTGATAAATATGCATATTATTACGTTTTCCGACGTATCTTCCGTTTCAAATGTATGTCATGTATAATATGTACGAATGCAGGAATTTGATACTTAAATCTAGTATAAATGTGATTTTTAATTCATCCTTAGCCCAAAAATTAAAACTGTGTTATTATGATTATGAAATAAAGAAAAATTCGTTTTTATGATCATCATAAAATTAAGACTAGGAATAACGAGACCGATTATTTTAAGTTGCAGAATAAAAACATGGTAGTAAAACGGGATATGTGAAGAAGTTAGAATTTGTTCTTTTTGTTGAAGTGCTCCTATTTTTACTGTTGAAGAATTGAAGGAAAACAAGCATTAAAACAACAGCATGAAGAACTTTACTTCGTCTTATTTTTGATCATTTGCTTATAGCAAAGAAATCCTTAAAACTTTTGATGATGGCAAAATGATGATGGTTTACTCTGTTCTTGTGTACTTTTCGAGTGTTTCCATTTTCTTTCTCTTATACACATGTTTTTACATTTAACTTTTTAGAAAGACTTGTGTTGGTGTCTGTGTTGTGTACAAAACGAACGGTTGACTGCTAACATAAATAAGTGTGTTTGGGTGAGACTTGTGTTTTTGCGATATGTAGGGTACCTGCATTGCAGATGTTGGGTTGACTATAGTGCGAAATTGCATTGCATTATCATCACTTGAATACATATATCCTTTAGTCTAGTTTCATGATCACCATCTCATTTCTGATGGTTCTCTCAGTAAATGTGATAGGGATTCAAAAAGACAGTAGATTTCATAAAATGGAAACATTTCGTTCGGGAAAAATATTGTATTAGTCACGATGATGATGGTATACTGGACGTTATTGAATAAAATAGAAAGGAACAGAGTACAAAAGTCACATGGTGCAGGATTATCACCAGGGTTAGCAGCATCTTGTAAGCAGTTACAATAGCGCAGCGTAGCTGGGATGGATGTAAGCATGACTAAAATGTGATCATGATCAGTGATGATCACCCAAGCAAAGCTCTTGAATTTTTTTCTTCTTTTCTCCCTCCTCCGATTCTTAGAAGACATAAGGGTTCGTTTGTCGCTTATACCATGCTATCTTTTATATGTGACTTGACTTTTAGTTGTTTTATTATGTTTTCTTGGAAAAAAAAAACATTTTTGTTTTGTGTATCTCTTAGAGTTGGTACCGTTCTTGCTCTTCTTCAAAAGAAATTTGCTTGGGGTGTTTGTTTGCTGTGTTATCCTTGGGGCTTTCATTTTTGCAAGGAGCGATAAAAGAATTGAATCTTGCTTGCAGCTCACTCGTGTCGTAGAGAGTACTTTTTTCTGTATACCTTAAATCCAAAAAAGAGATAACTCAAGTAAGCATATTTTGCATACTAAAGTAAAATACATGTATGTTCATGTTCAGTTTTAGATTTTCTTTTAGTTCTCCTTCTACACTAGTTTTACAATGTTCTTTTTTATTTTCTATTTATGATAAAATGCTTGTCTTGTATGTACATTTTGATTATGCTCTTGCTTACACGTAATGGAATGGAAAAAGAATATTAAAAAATCATGAGGTTGTCCAATGGAACTCAAAAGAAATTCATAAATGAAAAGGCAATGTCGTTTAGCTGTTTCTTTCTTTGCTTCTGTATTCCCATTCTTGATGGAATATAACAAAATAGATAAAAATAAATATTCTCTGAATGTTCCGGCAGTTTGTCTTGTTATTTCATCATGATTGTAATTTCAAATTCATTGAGTAATTTCTTGAAATCGCTGCGTGAAACTTTATCTGCAGTTCTACTGAAAAGGTGTGTAAGGTCTATTGAAATTGGATTGGGATTGCCTGGATGCGGTGATTTTATTACGACACCGCATCGCGTAAGACTGCGTGATAAGATGAAATTAATCAGTTTCTTATTTTTTCACTTCCTGCTTGTTCGTTCAATTTGTGAGTAACATCTTCAGAGGACATCCTGCATCTGCATCTATCAGTGATGAAAAATATAAATAATAAGAAAAACATGATAAAACATAAATTCCTAAAGGTTATATACGTTTTTCATCTACCATGTTGTAAACAGATGAATGAATAGGTTCTCAATGTGTATTTAGTGAAGAAACGAACGGAAAACTACCAACTAATATCTGATAAAAATAAGTTTGGTTGACTGGGTTCCTTTTGCATTACAATCATCGTGATTTCCATCATTTCATCACATTTTTCTGCAACGTGATTTCATCTTTCTTCTAAAAAAGAGTTTGTTTGATGGATGATGTGAAGTGTTTTTAGCATAAAACATTGCTTCCACTGTTATTCAATCAATGCAAATGCCTGGATTTTTTTAAGTTGCTTTGTTAAGAACTATTTTTTGTTGCATGACATGGAATGCTCAGCTCGGGCAGTTAGTAAAAATAGACATTTTTGAGCATCAACTTTCGCAACTGTAGTTATTAAGAAATTTCACAAGTAGTAAAAGCACTCGTGAAAAATAAATCATTCGATACAAAATCCCAGAATTTATTTGAAGGACATATTCCTGGAAATGGAGAGAACTAGTTGTAACTTGTGATGGATAGTTTTTATAAAAAGAAGAAAAGAATGGTAGGTATACTGCTTCAGGTATGGTGTTTACAATGTTAGCTAGTGTAACAATGCATAACATTATGTACACAAACGTAATGTGTACTTTACAGTTTATGTCCATATCAGCTTTCACCCATCGATGGCATGGAGTAGTATCATTTTTCGAACGAGAGGCTCCCGTTTCCGAGAAAATATCAGACCACAGATCACGTTGTTCGCCAGGGTGGGAACATGTTTGGAACATCGTAAGCAAAAGTAAATACTTTAGTATGCTGTCTTGTCCATTATCATTATCAGCATTCCATTAGGACTGGCATTCCAATGTGGGTTATATGGTCTTTTTATATTCCGTCATGAGAATGCATGTTATTTGCTGAGATTGCGAAAAAATGTTTTAACCAGAAATAACAGAATTATTATTAGCCAATTCTTATTAAAATTATACAAAAGGGAGAAGACAAAAGACGTTTCTTTACTCATATGGAAGAATGTTGAAAAGTAGGTCGTTGCGTTGTAATGAAAGGCGCGTCTTATATAAACTGGGCTGAAGTTGACAATAAAGTAGCCCAAGTCCATGATAAGTATTAGCTTTTGTTTATTGTTTTCCACCAACTTTTCCGTCTCAAGTCTCAATTAAGTAACGTCAGCGGTTGAGATTTGAGATACAGGCTAAATCAGTTGACGTAACATGTATTCAAAAATACCACGTAGTAAGCTAATTATAAGGGAAAATGAAATAAAACATAATGAAAGAAGGGTTACATGCTTTTCTGCAAATTTTTAATCATTCTGCTGACTTATCTATAGAAATCATTAGCTAGCTAACATAAGCAAATAAGTCTGAATTCATAAGTTTACGACGATCAAGAACTGCTATTAATTCATATATGGAAGAAGGAGGATGTGTTCTTTTAGGAATGGTTATAATTACTTTGGAATTCTGCGAACGCAAAGGTTGTTTGGGGATCGGATAGGTACCTAATTACATTTAGTAGCGCATAATCTTATATCCTTTGTTCTAACATGAAAGGACTTTCTGTGAATAATATATGTGTGCACAGCACAACTTTTGCTTTTCCACTCACACCTTAAAGTGTGTGAAGTGTGGACCAAAATGTAGAACGGACTATCTTGTATTAACTACTCTGGCAGTTGTGAAACATATTTTTTTTTTTCAAAAAAAGAATATCGGTTAGTGGGTAGATTATTCAAGTGGAATGTATTAGCTGATTCAGCTAGACATCGTAGCGCCGTTTCAGAACCCTTTCCCCTGACGTGTAGTTTTTGGGTCTTTTTGATTGTGAGTATTCTACCTAAAAGCAAAAGCTGAGCTCTGGGTATGTCTGCATTCTTTTCAACCTTTTTTCTGCGAAGTGACTCATTTCCGTTGTACTATCAAGAAACTTTGTGCTATGCGTACGTATCAACGATGGATTGGATTTTAGTTTATTAGCTGTTGGCTGCGTCGTGTGTAAATTATTGCTAATAACACTCAAACGAGGTCCAGATTTGTTTGGAGAATGAGTCAACCTTTATTTTTTAGTTAAGAGGTGGCTTTATTGAGGGACTGATATTTTACCAGGAAAATGGAGTGAAGGGATAGAAAACTAGAATCTCTAAATGGGAAGACTTGGTTTCTTGTTCCTGACAATTCTGGATGTATTTATTGTGCGGTTAGGTACTTTACTTTCTTAGCATTAGACCAAGTATCGGCTAACTAAATTGCATAATTGCACCACTATAACCAAAAGGTAAGTTTTTTATAAAGATTATGCTTGTTGTATACCATCTGCTATTTACTGCTCGCTTTCCTTCGACTTGAATAATGACATGACTGGCATTTATGTATTTTGTGGAATACTTTTTTTTCGTTGTCTCAGAAAGTGGACAATTTCAAATTATTTTCTGCCGATCACACAGCTTTTAAATCATGAGTATGACTCATTTATAAAATTCATTTTACAAAGCTTTCTTGCTTGTATTTACGTATTATTGGTGCAGGGGCTTTAGAAGATGAGTCAGTCAGTAGACCCTTAATCAGATAGGATAAAAAGTGGGATGTGAGAGCTGATTCCCTAAAACGTATGGAAGTAGTAACAAACAGTACAGTTTGTTTAATTTTCTTATAGCTTTCCAGCATGCAGTGGGATTTATCGCATGATTGCATGCATAAATACTTAATCTGAAAGTCTAACAAGTGTAAACAAAGTTGCAGTTGGTGTTAATAAGTAGGATTCTAATCATCCCAATTGCATATATTTTTTGCTCACGCCACGTAATGAAATAAAATAACTGTGATAAAAAGAAAATATTTCTATAATCCACATGGTCGGCTATCTATGAGGCAATAATTGTTTATGTTACTCTGACGCATTTAATTTTTTAACAATTTTTTTAGGAATTATGTTTCACTTAGCATTATGGATATTTAGGTACATATGCATTCATTTTTTTAAACTTACTGAGATGATGATGACATGTTAGCGGCTTGTTGCTCCAGCTCCAGTGTAAGGTTGTTTTCTCTTTGTATATTTATTTTATAAAAGTTATATGAGCCCAGCTCTCTCTCTCTCTCTCTGTACGACTATATTTAGCATTTTGAAATACAAGGAGACTCGCAATCTCCACGAGTAAACATAAATTTTCCTCTATGTTCTTTTCTCTCTCTCAGTCTCCATGTTTGTCTTTTTTCGTTGTATCCATTCCACCCATCAGAACATGACGATGATGGTATAGTGGCATGAATCTATCTCATTCGTTGAAAAAACTGTAATGTAGACATGTTTTATTTAAGCTGAAAAATTTACATACGCAGTAAATGGAGTGGGCGTATTTCATGTTCCTATTTTTTGATAATGCTTTCATCTCGTCATCCTCGTAATAAACTTTTGTATTTCTATGAAAATGAGAGGATGATTATGATCATAGCAATTGAGAAACTTGTTTCATCACTTTGTTCCACCACCGTCATCATCGTTTTGCTCGTTAATTTTTGGGTGCTCTCACATGTCATAAAATGAGATCTAGCATCTCATCATCAGACACCCAACGAGAAAGTGGAATAGTTGACGTAAATGAAATTCTGTTTATTTTCTCACAGTGTTGTGTCACCTTTATAACCCATCGTTTTTATGTAACACAAGTACTTTTAAAATAGTAAATAGTTCGAGTTTCTTTTAGACCCCTAAAGAAAGTAGAACGGAAAATTTTGTTGGATTGTGCATTGCATGAGTATGCATCCACCTTTTCATGTCATATATTGTCATCATATCGTGTAGTTTCGCGTTACCTTTGGAAGAAGAGTCAAAATTCTTGTGGAGAAAGTAGTCCAGTTCCAGTTTATTTTCATTTTACTTGTTTGTTTGTTGTCGTGTTGTGATAAGATATGTTTGCTTTCGTAATAGTATTCATTATTTTATCAAAGTAATACTTTGAGCATAATTCAGTGTTATACAACCGAGGAAGTTTGTTACCGTATTTCTTTGTTGCTCTTAATTATATGCGCCATTTTCTTCTTTTATAGGGTTTAAGGTAACGATCCAATGAATAGATTAAGGAGGTGACACGTGCAAAGTTCAGGAAGTTGAGTGATGTAACATATGGGCTTGCTTTGCTTTG
>JAQIWN010001805.1:0-18566 GCA_034699025.1 Entomobrya cf. arborea Gr-Col-00668
TGGTGGTGGTTTTTATGAGTGTGGCGGGGATGTTGTTGAGTGATTTGATTGAAAAGTATTTTGTGAGTCCGACGTTGTTAAGGGTTGTGAGGGTGGCGAAGGTGGGGAGGGTGTTGAGATTGGAGAAGGGGGCGAAGGGGATTAGAACGCTGTTGTTTGCGTTGGCGATGAGTTTACCGGCGTTGTTTAATATTTGTTTGTTGTTGTTTTTGGTGATGTTTATATTTTCGATTTTTGGGATGAGTTTTTTTATGAATGTTAAGTTGAGGGGGGGATTGGATGATGTTTATAATTTTAGGACTTTTGGGCAGAGTATTATTTTGTTGTTTCAGATGAGTACTAGTGCAGGTTAGTGGAAAATAGTAATTTAATTTAAAATAAATATATATGTGGGAGAGAATGTGAAAAGGTACCATATGCAAAAATTGACCGTTGTACTTTTTCACACATAAATTTGTGTGGGGTTTTGGAATTTAATTAATGTTTTGGTTTTTAATAGGTTGGGATGGTGTTTTGGATGGAATAATGGACGAGGAAGATTGTGATGAGCCGGATCCGGAAATTGGGAAAACGGGGGATTGTGGGAATACAACGGTTGGAATAGCGTTTCTTTTGAGTTACTTGGTTATGACGTTTTTAATTATAATTAATATGTATGTGGCGGTTATACTGGAAAATTATTCTCAGGCTACGGAGGAAGTGCAAGAAGGGTTAACTGATGATGATTACGATATGTACTATGAAATCTGGGCGCAATTTGATCCAGATGGGTGTCAGTACATTAAATATGATCAGTTATCAGATATTTTGGATGTGTTAGAGCCACCATTGCAAATTCATAAGCCGAATAAGTATAAGATTATTAGTATGGATATTCCGATTTGTAAGGATGATATGATGTATTGTGTGGATATATTGGATGCATTGACAAAGGACTTTTTTGCGAGGAAGGGGAATCCGATCGAGGAATCGGTGGAGATTAATGATGTGACTGTGATTGCGGATAGACCGGGTTATGAGCCGGTGAGTTCGACGTTGTGGAGGCAGAGAGAAGATTTTTGTGCGAGGTTGGTTCAAGCGGCTTGGAGAAGGTATAGGAGGGAGGGGAGAGGGAGAAGTGAGGGGGAGGAAGAGAAAAGGGGGAGGGGGAGATGGGATCGGAGGTAGTTTTAGATGAGAAGGGTGGGGGAGGGCATAAGGTTTTAATTCAGAAGTCGACATCGGCTGTGTCGGATATTACTTTGGTGTAAAAATAGTCTAATGATGCCTTATTCAAATGAACGTTTTATTGTGTAAAGACATTTGGAAGGAAAGAATTTTTCTTCTAAGCTCAAATTTAAGTTGCTATGTTAAAAAATCAGCTCAATTGTATTTATTTGTGGAATGGAAATTTTTGGTTTTTCAATAAAATGAGATTTTTTTAGATTAAGTGAAAAATGAGTTAGAGTCAAACGGTGGAAATTAAATTTATATCAGAATATCACTCATGTCATGTGTGTTTAATGATGTAGCCACTATGAAATCACGAAAAAAGTAGCTTACTAGTTTACTAGGATATGGGGTAAAATGTAAAAATTGTTAATTAGTGACTTAAATGAACCAACTATTAGTTTTTCACGTCCGCTAGTAGTCAATTATGTAAACACGGTTTCTTTATTAACGGCATTAAAATGGCTCATTTAAAATATGATTGTAAAAGTAATCCGTACTTTTCAAATATTATACATTTGTTCTATTTTAAAGTTATTTTGGTAATAGATTGGGTGGAGTAACAGTACGACATTGTAAGTTGCCTTTTATTAGTATTTAATGGAAATGCTTGAATTACTTTTGACACCGACTCAGAGAAGGAAATAATAAAATTTGTGAATTTCTACTAAAATTTGTTCCATTGCTTCTAATTTGCATACTTCGACTAATTCAATTTAATACTGAACATTTTAAATTGGCAAACGAACAAAAGATACAATAAAGTTTTATCTGAAGTTTGAAAACACCTGTCATGGAATACTCATCCTACTAAATTGATACTAAAGACTAAAGCAGTTTCAATAATACACAGACAGCCATTCTCTCATAAAACCAATACAACTTTCTCTTTTGCTTTACTGTGGCCCACTACACTCAAGTTACAAATGGAGATGAATTCTGACAAAGAATATTGAATAAAATATCAAATCTTGATGGTCGCTGTATCATTGGAAATGGATCAATATGACCAATAAGCCAAGTTGCGACAATATTTTAATGCTTTGGAAATTAATGGTGACATTTGTAAACTAAACTAAAACTCGCGAGCAAATAGGGTAATATTCATTAGACCAGTGGTTAGACGGTCGGGCGTCAGGAAGCCAAAACCTTCGGACCCGAATACCATAATGCCCAAACCGTAAGTCCCGAAACCAAAGAACCCGAAGAAGTGCGTCATTTCATCCAAATTTTCATATTATACTAATTCCCATTTTCCATATGATTTCATTGTTGGCTGGCTAAAAACAGTAACACAATATTTTGCTTGTGTTGGGCTTCTTAGTTTACTTTTGACTTTCCTTTAGTCAATATGAAATCTCCAGGAGCTTGTCATGAACACCAATAGGGATGGTAGAAAGAAATGTTTGATGGCAGTTTATTTCTTCGCCATTCTTTTTCAAACAATCAACATATTTTAAGTGTGCTTTTAGACATAATTGCTGTTGTTTTGGAATAAGTTTTATAAATTTCAAACACCGTAATTGTTCGTATGCAAGTTATGACGTGATTGAATCTGAGTATGGTAATCACATTCCTAATTCTGATAACGTTTTAAAGGATAAAGTGGTTTACAGAACCTATAATGGATGACTACAATTCCTTACATACTACAAAAGAATATCTTATGTCAATTGCAAACTGTCTATATGATCATTGATCATTTTCCGTAGATCAGATTTTACTTTATGAAAATATTTTCTAATTTATTTTGACTGGTATTGTGATGTATTACAGAAAAAGTGAAGAAAAAAAATGTGCTAAGATTTTGATAAAGGAACTATAAATGACATTTTTATGCTTTGGGTTTTTTTGGCATTGGGCATTTTGACGCTTCAGGCTATAAGGTTTCGGGCCTTACGGTTTGGGCTTTATGGTATTCGGGTCTGAAGGTTTTGGCATGTTGACGCGAGGCCGGTTAGACTAATGTACCTTTACGTAGAATAATTGTCTACCGTCGTAAACATGTTTTACGGCGGCGTGTTTTAATGTTAAGTGCCTCATTTAATTACTTTTTTTTTAGCAAAGAACGTATTCGAAAAGTTGGTTTATGTTCAGTCTAGTCTGAAGAATGCCAAGTACTAATCCTCGAAATCGCGTACAATGTAAAAGTTGTTTTTCAAGCGTTAACTTATGCTTAAGTATATCTGCCGCGAGATTTTATTGGAAACTAGAATACCAAAATAATACGATACATACACATATAAAAAATTCGCAATAGTAAACTTCTTTTAGAAACAGACAATGTTGTTCTAACAATAATTATCATTATCATAAAATAACTGTTGGACCTTACCGAACCCTTTCAATCAGAATGATAGAAAAGCTATTTGGTGTAGTAAATTAGCATTGTAAGTTTGTATAATTCTTGTTTGAGTATAAATTTTAAAAATAAAACTTCACTTAGAGTACGATAGAGGCGACATTCGGTCGAATTGGCATGTAATCGGTAATGTACCAGTGTATCCATGCAGATTTTTGAATTGCATAAAACTAGCAAAGTCGACCTTTGACATCATGTACATGTACACACACATGTACTTGCATTTTGTGCACATAAATAAAATTTTGTATGTACATCATTTGTGGTGATAAAAATCATATTTAGCAATGCTAAATTAGATTGATAAAATCAAATAAAAGCTCTATGCATTGTGAAAACTGTATTGTGAATTTTCCAAAAAACTCAACTTGAATCTTCAAAATTTTGGTCGCTATGTTATAATGGTACATTATCGATTACATGCCCTATAAGCAGGGACAGAGGCTTCTCGTCCCATCTAAGCGTTTGTTAATCTATGAAACTTCAAAAACCAATTATTCCACTACACTTACAGGCTACAGGTACAAACCATACGCCTTGTGTTCAGTTCAGACGCAGTAAACATGTTTTTATATCCAATTAATTTGGTAGAAACTAATTTCAAGAGAACACTTAGGGTTATAAAACAGCCAGTTTAATAAATCAAAAACAAAAGACTAGCCGTTTTAAGAAAAACAATCACACTGTTATTACTGGTATAAGGAATACTTGTTGAGGACACTTACCTTCTTTGCTGATGAGGTTTAAATTTATTTTTGAAAAGTAGTTATATAAGTATTGTAGCATCACTTGTTCAAGCAATGTTAAAGCTTCTACTAGTATTTTTACGAGCTCATAAATATAAATTAAAAAACTTCCTACCCTATCAAAAAATTTGGGCTCGTCGCGTAATAAATTATTTGAATACATTATTTAGTATCTTTCATTTTAAAACACTAAACCCATAGATTCTACAACTTGAATCTAAAACATAATTCAACAAAAATTACGGTAAAATTTTGACAAATGTGTTGAGTGAGAACATAATACCAACGAAATGGGAAAATCGTCACAAATTTTGGTTAATCTTCTGTCTTGGTATTTAATTGCTGTCACCATTGGCAAATGTTTGACAATTGCAACGCTACAGAAACCCTTGGAAAATCTCAACCAGCCAACTCGCATCATAAACGCTTTTACTGGCTGCAATATACGTATTTTCAATTTTCGAGGTTTGAATATTTCTTTTCATATATAAAAGGAACCTGTTCTCCTTTTTAAATATCTATATTACTGCGAACACGACAATGTGTATCCCTCTGAGCTTGTCTCCAAATATTCAGCTTTACGCAAGCAAAACTCGTCAACTTGTGAAATAGCAAAAAACGAGAACCCCTCGTTATCACCTCTCAACATTGTAATAAATTATGCGGTCCAAACTCTCACAGAATCCTTTCAGCTGAGCAGTAAAAACAAAAACTGTGACGCTAACGTCTATCTTGATCCACCAACCGAACAAGAATTCCCAGAAATGTACTCAAATGATTGGCACTGGAAAAGTGTTCTAAAAAGTCCAATATTAGCCAACTTTGAAATAAGTGTCGAAAATCAGAGTTGGAAGACTGACTATTTAAATACGGTTCCAATGATCTCACTACTTATTTGTGGCTCTACTGCACACTCAATATGTAAGCATGAAAACGGCAACCTCAACTTACCCGACCATGAGACCCGACCGTCTCAACACTCCCCAAATCCATGATTTTTCTCAAATTTCAGGAGATTTTTGTTCCACTTTGCCCCAATTTGGCGGTCGGGTAAAATGAGCCTCAACTTACCTAACCGTCTCAACACTCCCCATATCCAAGATTTTTCTCAAATTTCAGGAGATTTTTGTGGCAACCTCAACTTACCCGACCGTGGTACTCAAGTTACCCGACCATAGTACTAAAGTTACCCGACCGTAGTGTTGTGAAGACCCGACTGGCAGTCGGGTAAAATGAGCCTCAAGTTACCCGACCATGAGACCCGACCGTCTCAACACTCCCCAAAACCATGATTTTTAAAGGTATTCGATCAATTGGCATTACTCTATTCCAATAATCCTAATAGCTTCATTTTGGGAGAACGAGAACCCGTATTTAATTTGGGTGAAGATGATGCTGACAGCGTGTATTACGATGCACTGGATGAAGTGTATAATGACAAGGAAGACACTTTGAGCATTGCACGATTATGTGAAATGGAGCAGTACATGGATTTTCATGAAAATGAAAAATCGTTCGCGCCATAATCTGGAATCTTGGTTGATCATACCATCCACGAAGTCGAGATTGGAAAGCAAGTTTCCTCGCTGATTGCATACCGCCTTTCAGCCAGCTCCCACAAAGAAGATATCGGATTACCCTTTACACTGGATAGTGGTTCCACTCATCACAACACTGCGGACAGGGAGGCATTTTGTGATTTCCGCCCTCTAAAATTACCTATTCAGGTCCGTGCGACAGGGAATAACAATGTGGTGGAACTATATTATTTTGACACACCTTATACTTGCATGTCGGCAAAAGTAGGTTCATGACATCGTTTTTATTTCTGATTTTAATCGATCGTAATGTTTGTGCTCGATTACGCAGTGTTTGTGGTCGATTACGGAGGTTTTAAGGTCGATTACTTAACAATCTGGGTCGAGTACGTAACAATAAAGATGTATTAGGTAATAATTTAAGTCGATTACGTAATATTAGCTGTTGATGGACAATTTGGGGCGTGCAAAGAAGTGTTACTGGTAAGCAAGAAGGCTTTGAGGACAGTCGGATGACATCAAAATCTACTAAATATTGCATTCGATCTTTCCCTAAACAATTGTCAATCGATGTAAGTGCTTGAATTTAAAACCATGGTCATGATGACGACATTCAAATTTATTTAACCTCCTAATGCTGCCAAGCTTGTCAGCACGTGTCTAGCTCATAACTCTATGTATTTCATATACAAATATAAGAAAAAATACTTTAAAAATCAGATTTTCGTTGTGAAATAAATCATTTGTAACGATTAAATATAGAGTTCTCGATTAGACCTATAAAAACTGAAATTGGACCATTTATTTGGAATCTACAAATTGAAATCCATATTGAAACTAATATTTACCCCAAAATTCAAAAAATTTAACTTTTCAGCAATTTTTAGCCATTAAAGTAATTTAAAGGTTCACCTGGACTTCAGATTAAGAATCTACGTGTTAAGGTGCCCCAAATAACCAAGTTTCAGTCTTTAAATCCTCAGTTTCTTCGAGTTGTAGACAATTGACACTTGACCCTAAGGTCAAAGAGTCAACTCATATACCTTTTAACCGAGCTAAGTCTTGTAGAACCTTAGTACAGAAAACAAATTTGAAAAATTCCTAACTGCTTAGGAGTTCTAGGCAATTGTCTCTTGACCTTGACCCCCAGGGGTCAACCTTTATATTCCGATTGCGGCCATTGTACCCAAGGAGCTTGTTAAAAACAGATTTCTAAAATTCCTTACCATTTAGGAGTTATAGGCAATTGATGTTTCACCCTAAGGGGTCACCCCATATTCCCCGATCGCGAGCCCTGTACCCAAGGAACTCGTTGCAAGAAAAAAAATTCCCAAATCCCGTACCCGTTTAGGAGCTAGAGGGGCGACAGACGTATGTACGGATACAGACAAACAGAGCATTTGGGTTTTAGTTCTGTATTACAAAAATTCTTTATTCGAAATACTTTAAGATTGGTGAATTGAAATGAAATTCTACTGAAATTTGAAAAAAGTCATGGATTTGGGGAGTGTTGAGACGGTCGGGTCTCATGGTCGGGTAAGTTGAGGCTTATTTTACCCGATTGCCAATCTTTTTGCATGGATGTAGGAGTTTATGAATATCGTAAAGTAAGTATGGATTGACGAATTCGCCGTATAATATATAAGGTGTACTCACTACTGGGCAGACTTGCTAATAATGATAATTGTATTTTAAAACTTATTGTCAATTTTAATTTTTTACTAGTTTTACCATGCAGCAGGTCCAAATCTGAGGCCAACATTTACTAGAACCCACCTGTTTTGTAAATAAAATACTGATTACTGATACTGAAGGTTTTTAGGAATTTTATGTTAAGTTCCAATTTACTTCATTTGAATTGTATTTGAATACACGTGTAATAAGCTGCCAATAACCTTTTTTTTTGTTTTATGACTCTTGTCCTCGTTTGACTTGAGTTTTACCTTTGCCTTTCTGGCTATCTTGTCATTTTCTTATACAGTCCTAAGATATGTACGCGATTGTAATTTTATAACTATAAGTTTACTTTGTACACTTTTATTGCATGTATGAAATGCTAGCTAATATAAGCGAGTAAGTCAGAGCTGAAATAGCGTCGGTCTGCTACGCATTCTGTCCAACTCACTAGTTTTTTTCTTTTAATAAATTCAGTTTACCTATGCAGGTAACCAAGTCTCAAGTTTCCCCTCTAAGAATTTCATTTCAGCATCTCTCAGTTTGAGCGAGCGACCACGCATAATATTTTTATTAGACACTCTTCCATACCTCACACCAATTTTAATTTGCACTACATTATAGCACAATCTGTAAAATGAGTAAATTCACCACCCAACCAATCAAAGGCGCCCTTCAATTATTCCCAGAGATTGTGGTGGGGTACGGTAATCAAAGACCTATTTTGGCAAAATTTTCACTTTAATCTTGCAATGGAAAACTGGCCACTAAATTTTTGGAATACTTTCACAAAATTTTCCCTACTTGTTTGCCATGTGACGAACGACTCTAGTTGTTACCTACCTAGCGACAAAGCTTAATGGATTTCTGCTGCTTTGGGGGACTCGCGACTTGTCAGAACTCATGAAGTGGTATTAATTTACAAAATCTTTTTAGAAAGGAAAGAAATATTCCAACTTTGTCCGCATTATGATCCCTGCAACTCATTTCACATGCAACCGATTCACACAACCGGATTTCCAGAATCTACTCAAGCTCTTAACAGTCAATTGGTAGATATTGAAGCCAGTTTGCTACAAATTGAGAGTCCAACTATCTCCAAATCTTCCAGTTTGTACGTTGACTCATTGCAAAATTATAGCAAAACAAGAAAGTCCGTTTTGGACTTCATTACCACAGTTGGATCTAGCTTTGACTTTGAAGACATACAGATTGTGTCAGACATGCATCGGTTGTCAATTGCCCTGCCAAGAAATTTTACTGTACATAATGTTTCTCTCACCAGTACTGCATTACTAGGTAGGAAATTTTGGAGTTCCATCCCAAGATTCGTTTTATCATAGTACGTGAAACGGCATCTAATGTAGCGAAAGTTCGAGTAGCGGATTTCGTAATGGGAAGAGAACAGTTGCGTTTCGTGAGCGGTCACAAGGAACAAATTCAATGGGTACACCAATTAAAGAATCTGGTTGAGGTATTTATTATCTGGGTATGGTTTGTTGTTTTGATTTTGACTTTAGCTTTACTAAAAGTAATGACATACTTAAACCAGCCTAGAACTAACCACAAGCCAACTATTTCGAATGTGATGAAAAATGTCGCATATCAATTGCATATTTAGTTTTCCGATTTTTATCCATCTCTTATAAATCATTAATTACAAAGGTTTCAATTTATTGTTTTGCCAATATCATAAAAAGTTTTTTACATTGATCTTGGAGATCATTTTGTTTTATGGATTGGAATTTGTAGTGGTTAGCACGTTAGCCAAAAGACGTGCTGTCATTTTTAACCATAAGCTTTGATGTTTAATCATACGTTTCGTATTTTTTTACTGGCTGTGATATAAAACGCTATGTCTTGGCTTTTTTTGGGAAGCTCTTTCAAGTTCTCAAAGGAAACAAATCCTTTCAAGAAACTTTTAGCGTCGTTTGAATTTCATGTGTTAAAAGAGTCCTGCCGATTTGGGATTTAAAGTTTACAGTAAAAAAGCTTAACTAAAACTAAAATGAGATTTTAAAAATATTATTCGTTTCACAAGCATTAGGTAAGGTAATTTTAGAGAGCTGACAATATGACTGTATCTATTTTTCGGTATATATAACCTTATAACCAACAACAGTTGATTATTGGAGCATCTCCTTACCATCGATTTACATCAAGCAGGAATTCAGTCCAAGCATTACCAAATTCGTTTTTGATAAAGTGTCTAATTATCTTTCGTTCTATAAGATATATTTTCAATGGTTTGAAAACCTCATTAAGAAGCTCATAGACACAAAAAAAATATATTTCTCGAAGCAGTATCTTATATTGTATCTAGTTACTTAATATATTATTGATAACATACTTTATAACTGCTTTTTGAGCCAGCATTATACAAGCTTCAATCATGACAAGCGTTAAGTCTCCCGCAAGCCAATCGGAAGCGATACGATTTTACCAAATCAAGTCAAGAATTCGCGCAATTATTGTTTCCGTAAGTTTTTTACATGCTGTAAAGTGAAAGCCTGAAACTTGATTTCTTCGTAAAATTCTTTCAAACTTTATCATTAAAAACTTCTAAATTTAGTACGAATTTTTATTTACCAAAAACTGAACTTAATCTTTTGTATTTTGTCCTCGTCAAGCAAATTTAAGTGCTTAAGTTAGCACAAAAGTTCCCATTTCATTCAAGTTCAGGTTCAACATACTTTCGAAGTTTCTGAAGTTTTTGCTAAGACTCATAATATTGACAATGTATTATTATAAGTTGCTGTATTTTGTCTACTTGTTATCCCATAAAAAGCTTTGTATTGGTTCTTTCTGGGAAGCCGTTACAAGTTCTCAAAAGAAGATAGCATGCATACTAGCTAGCTGGAATGTATCTAGCATGCAATCAAATATGTATCATATTTGAAAAAAAATCATAGAACTCAACATTATGCATAAAAACTTAAATAGTTAAAAAAAATACCAAAGCGACCTCGAGACGATGTAGTTTATTACCAACCGAATTATAAATTGATTTTGAATGTATTTTTAATAATACTTTCAACTCGACTAGTTTTCGAATATTTTCTCGTAAAGGCAAAATTAAAAGTCTTGGCCCATTTTAAAAGTAGCCTATAAGATTGAACTTATGTGACCCAACAATGTGGAAACCTAATTCAAAAAATTTGAAAATTCATTTAAGTTTTAGAACGGATGCTACAGTAAATGATTGTAGAAAATTATTTATTTTAGATGGCCTTCTAAATTAAATGCTTGTCTAGTTGTATGCGTTGATCTTCACTATTTCTTTAAGAAATTACACAATTGTGCCACATTTCAAATTGGAAGCCTAAAAATACTTCTTAAGAACTAACTGAGGTAAAACATCAATAAGAAACGTAAGGATAATTGATTACTCTAGGAAAACTTTAGTTTGCAAAGTTACAGCCTTGTCAATATTAAACGTTGAGGCTTTTTAAGTACCACGTTGTTTTATTAGTCTCTTGAAATAATTTTGAGCCACAATTTTTGACAAACTTGCTGAGTAGAAGCAAACTGAGGGATAGCAGTACTTAAAAACTGCAAAGTATTCATAAAGTTTTACCGAAAAGAAACACAAAACATACTGTTTTCTAAAAACTTGAGCCCATACAATAATAAAACGTTTAAATTATACATTCTAAAAATTAAGTTATACAGTTTAGACGAATTGAAATTGTTTGTAATTTTGAATTTATTTGCAGTTTATTTCTAATAACTTATCGAATTGTTACTGTCTTCAAATTTTGAGCCATGGGTAATTTTCTGCTTAAACTAATTGTATTTCTCATTATTATACATACTTTGGCAAGCCCAATGCAAGCACAAAGGGCAGAACCCAGTGGAATACAAACTATCGAAGAGATTGCGCGATCGAACGAATTTAATAAATATGCAGATTTATACAAAATATTTAGTAAATGTACAATATACTTTTCAAGAAAACCATTGACATGATTGGATCTATACTTCAGTTGGTTAGGGTTCTGTGTAGAAGCGCCGGACAATAAATGCCTCAGTTTGCAAACAAAAATTTATACCGAACCAATCTTCTAAAAGCTTTTCTGAACAACTAGAAAAACCCATGTCATGGATTTCGGAGCATGAGGACCTTAGTCCAGTGTTGGACAAAATATTCATCTCTTCAAAATTTATCATGCCTTGCGTCGTAAAACTTGGAAGTGTTGTAAAGGGAACTCACTTAGAAAACCATGCAAATTTAAATCATCATAGTTTATTTAAAGACAAAATAGCAGTCTCTGAAGATGATGTAAAACAAGTTAGTTTTTTAATTTTACCCTTTTCAAGAAATACTGATGTTTTGACATCAATAAATTTTGGGGATTACAGAAAATTAACAACAAAAGTATTGCTTTTGAACAATTATACATTCCAAGTGCTCACTCCATGCATACACTGTAACCTGAATGAAGAGTATATTTACCGGTTTTCAAGGTCCCATGTTATTATTATTGATAGATTCAATGCAAAATGGAGTGAAATTAACTACTACTTAATTAACAGTAAAATTAAGTAAATTTACTGATGCACTGTCCTTTTGAAACACAATCATTCAAAAATGTACCATAAACAGAATTTTCTGAATGTATCAGTTCAATTATTTGCAAAGACTTAAACTGCTCAAAAGGTTGTCGCATGAGTGACAAATATATCATAAGGGCCCTTTAACGTACTATTTGCATCCCGAAAACATTTTAAATACTGACATGCAAAGTACTGCCATGAAAGTTTACCTTTTTATTCAAAAACCAAAAGGGAAATGGGGTAATTTAAGCATTTTCTCGTTTGTTCAACCTTTTGTTGAATGGTATGAAAGTTGTTCCAATAAAATGTCATTTAATATAAAAAAATATACTTGAACTTGAAAAAGTCGAATAGTTGAATTTCTATCTTGTGAAAATTTTCCATGTTTTTGATAAGTATTTATTGTTTAAAACCAATATTTACCTACTTTTTTATTCTTCTCGAAAAACAGAAGATGCACCAAAAATATTATATCAAATTATTAGTATATAAAAAACATTCGACTTTATGCATATACTTCAGGTCATGTAACGTATATAGAATAAAAGTATAGCATTTCATCCATATATTACTGCTGCTACTTCTTTACTCCAATCCAATGTAATTAACATTTACCCTTTGTTCCTCTCGCTTTACAAGCACGTTTTCCAGAAATGCTCGAACCTTACATAACCTTGTTTCTCAGACCACCCCACTGCTTGCGCATGTATTTTAGAATGCACCCTTTTTCTCACTTTTTCAACAATTTGTACTTCGTAACGTTTCATTAAATTTACCAGTTAAGTTATGATTTTGGTTGGGATTATTATTGCATAAATAATTAGATGGATATAAGATATTCCTGTTGCAAATATTTTTTTTTAATTAAAAAAAATCATCCAAACTTTAAAAACAATTACGAGTAAAGCCATGTAAATTTTGCTTTCACTGCTTGAAATATATCCAGGTATTATGACTTGTCATCCGGCTGTTTGTTTACCAGGTGATCTCGAAGCGCGACGTACTTTTTCACTAGGTTTTTTTGTGGTTTCTGCTCCCACATTAGTAACCTTCCATAGAAGTAAATTAATTTCTCAATGAACATTGTGAGTATTAAAAAGATAAAATATTGTCGTTTAAGATTAAAAACTTACCAGCAATGTCAGTACAGAAATCACAATCGAGATTTTCATT
This sequence comes from Entomobrya cf. arborea Gr-Col-00668, assembly GCA_034699025.1. Classification (NCBI taxonomy): domain Eukaryota; kingdom Metazoa; phylum Arthropoda; class Collembola; order Entomobryomorpha; family Entomobryidae; genus Entomobrya; species Entomobrya cf. arborea Gr-Col-00668. Next base: position 13,260 of record JAQIWN010001805.1, read on the forward strand.
GCAAGATGTTTCATCTTAGAAGATTTGAGGTAAACAATTGGCAAAATAATTTTATATGACGTTTCAAGTGGATAGGAGAAATATGGCAACACGTTTTATTTAAATATTTTTAACATGCTTAAAATTAAATTAACTCTACAGCTGCTTGTGGACATGTAATTACAAGATTTAATGAATGATTTCTGCTACGGAAATGCGTCATGGTCATAATCATTATTCTCGCGATTAATGCTGATACTAAGTGCATTTAACAAGTAGTTATGTCTGCAATAAATTATATTATCCTTTTCAGCTCCGTATGCAGTAGCCACAGTGTGCGCAACAGCACTTGCTAGTAGCCACGCCGCATAGCTTTTAGGCGGCTATCTAGCATGCGTTGTTATGCCTAATTTCGGCTACTGCATACGGAGCTGAAAAGGATAATATCAATATTTGCTTATTTTATGTATTTTACAACTGACGTTTGTATGCCTTTGTTGTATTGTTCTGCGTTAATCATGTACATTGTACAATATTACAATTTTATCTGTGAAGATCACAACTTGTCCTGATCCCTCTAGATGGTAATTTCCAGGTTAAATAGAAACATCATCAGCCCTATATTATCCTTTTAGGTGTTAAGTTCCAATTATCAAGAAGTACTTCTACTTCTACTTGCGAATGCATTTCATGTCTGTCTGTTACTCTGTTCCTCTATGAACACTCTAACTCAAAAACGCTTCGACCTGAAATTTTGTAAACTGCTACCAAGAGGAACAACTCTGAAGCCTGTTGATTTTGGGCTAAATCGGTTAAACGGTTACGAAGTAACGACCAATTGACGGTTGCATGCTTTCTAAATGGCAAAACATTTTTCTCTAACCAATGGATTAGACGAGTGGGATCAAAGTTGATCCAATAAAAAACTAAAAACTTTTTTCGATGGTTCTTAAGCACTAGTTATTAATTACAATCAATTTTTAATTGACTACATGTTAAACTTTATGTTATGCTAATACTTTACTACGCCCCTTCTTAATACAAATATGTATTACCTCAACGCTAATCTCAATGCTAAACACCTATGCCACATTGCCTTACTAAAATCTAACGCTACATATCTATGCTACACCTCTACGCTATACTCTTAAGATTCCGATGCCAAGCACTAAAGAAAATCAAAATGCTGAGCGTAGTTTCTCACTTAAATAATTGTTATATCAAATCTCATACTAAGAATGGTAATCCGACAAGCGCGTAACGTTTAAGTACTGTCCCACATTCAATAAACCATTGGCGTTGGTTTCCAATTTATGTTTTTCACAAAATTTTGTGAAGTCACACAGGGCTAATCATTTAAAGTATTTGAATTGAGTGAACGTAGAGACGTAGACATGAACTGGGAAATTCAATCTTTCGAAAGCCACACAAGGACTTCCGTGAACAGTTTTTCCTACATGTTGCAAACATACGTGGAGCATTCCATATGAAAGTGCTCGGATTTATTACGTAGCTGAAAGCGAAGCGTCAGCAAGTATTGACTTTATCATGTTTGTCTGTCTGTCCGTCTGTCAGCACGATAACTCAAGAACGCATTGACCGATTTCGTCCAAATTTGGCATGCGGGTCACTTGGGTCAAGGGCAAGAACCCTATTGATTTTCAGCCCCCTAGGTCAAACCCCAAGGTCAGGGGTCAAAGTTGTTTGTTTTCAACTTGGGCAACATGCACATTTTAATAGCGCAATCGGAAGCTCTCGAGGAGTAGATTCCAAATCAAGCGTTGTTTTATGTCATCGTGACCTTGTCAGGTCAGAAATTGATGCTGAAGGTATACAAGAACCGAACACACAGGTTCATGTATTTACACTAAAACTTATATATAAGCAATCGAAACAAAGGATGCATTGCATAACGCATGCAAAGAGTTTTGTAAACAAAAATATATACGGAGGGGTTCAAAGTGTTTATGATTCTCATTTAAAGTCGTCATCATTATCTTCTTTTGCTTCATTTCAGCTACGTCGTTATGATCGCTTTTACAGAGGGTTTATTTAGTAATATCTCAAATACAAAAATGAAAATTCAACAATTATTTTTCTACATATTCTCCCTTGCCCTTAACACACTTTTCCCAACGATGAACTAGAGCAGACATTCCGTGGTTGTAGATTGAAGGTGGTTGTTTGCTGAGCCATCGTTTTACTGATTTTTCGAGTTGAGCATCGTTGGAAAATGATCTCCCACGTAGGTAGTTCTTCAATTTTGGAAACAAAAAGTAGTCACACGGTGCGAGGTCAGGACTGTAGGGAGGGTGGGGTAGTTGATTGAAATTTAATTCACTCACGGCTTGTTGTGCGACTCTTGAAGTGTGACATGGTGCATTGTCATGAAGAAGATACACACTCTTATTCCATCTTAGCAACCCTCGTTTAAAGATGTAAGCTTTCTTCAACTTTTCCAAAATTGATGCATATAGTTACCCAGTTATTAAAGACGCTATTTTCTCTGATGATGTTTTGTAACTATTTGTTGATGCCAAAAATGTGTACAGGGAAAATAATACTACAAAAAGTGCGTTCACTGGAGTTTTACTAGGTCGTTGCAAAAACGTTGAAGGTAAACTGATTTTAATGTCAACAAACCTGTTGGCGACACAATGCACAGACCAAGCAATAACGATGATGGAAGCGCTCTGGGGTCAAGCATGCAAATGGGGCTTAGAGAGACTTGGAATTGGTGTTGTGAATCATATCGAGCGAGCAGTAGGAATGGGATGATACTTGGTTAAATGCATTGTTATGATAAGATTAGTTCGTATAAAAAGTTACAGCTTGTGATGCGGCACCGAACAGGTAGTTTGATAAGGTTGTTTGGGTGACGGATACCTATGGTGTAATATGGGGACATGCTTCTTCAACGTCGCCAAGTAAAATACTTGTTATTATAAGTGCTTTTAAATTGTAAGAAACCTTGTGAATTTGAGATCGGCAAGCAAGCTAGTCAACAATGTGAATTTAGTTATTAGCATAGAATAAAAAATATATAACTTAGAAGCGACATGAAGCCCATTCCCCAGCTTATATGGCATGCAAACTCTAATGTACCATTATAAATTAGCGACCAATAATTTGAATTATCAACTTGCTTTTTTTTCATGAAATCCTTCGGATCAAAACATGTGATCTGTTGTGAGCACTCTTGAAAGTGCATTTAATTACAACACAAGTCTAAATTCTAAATAGATTCCTACAAGTTAAAAATCTTCATGGATACACTGGTACATTACCGTATACATGCCGTTTTCCTGTGATGTCGCCTCTACCCAACTCTGTGGTTATTAGTCAGAATTAGAGATCAGTAGTAATCGTAAAATTGATAGTCGTAATTAGTAAATTCAACTGCGGAGATTTGTCCGTTAGTATTGATATTTGATTTGATGCTTGTTCAGTAGTAATTGATATGCTGAATAAAGTAATTTGTTAATGAAAAGTAATAATCTCGAGTCTTGACGTTTCCTTACATTGATTTGAACCAAGAAGAGCAAAGGCTTTCTTTACAAAACCTGTAAATGATGTCTTTATATTCTACTCTCATTCCAAATAATTCTAAGTGAACCAATACTTACTAGTTTCTTAAAGTACACGAGTACTTACAAGTTCACTGCAAGAATCAAAAAAATCTATTAGTAGGTTTTTTACCACTAATTTTCAAAGTTTTAAAAATTTCTAAACTTTGAAATTGGATATCTAAAAAGTACATAACCAATTTTCAAAACTTTGTAGTAGAACATTTAACTGTTTTGTCTGATAATACTTGGTACTTTCAACACTAATTGGGCTGCTTCTCACTTCTAAATCAATTAAAACCAGGTAAAAATTATCAGGTAAAATATTTTTTATTATTTATTTTCTACCTGTCCATACAGACACGCCACGTGTCTATCTCGAAACTTTTCACGAGTTTATTTAGATACGTCGGCTTTCAATGGATTGGCGATTAATATAAAGTCATCATCGTACTTTATACATCAAGTAAAAAAGTGCCCCTGAGATACTTGTATCAAAGGAAAGAAAAATTTAATGCTATAAGGTTTCATTATTTGCTTGCACACATAGTGTTGGTTGTTAACGTTAGATCATTTTTGCACCAAGATAATAAAATAAACTCTAACAATTGAATAATTAAACAACATTGTATCAATGGGAATTTGAATTTGGGTAATTGCAAACAATATTCTTTTCTGTCTCATTGTTTGTCTGTCCAAATGGTCAATAAATTTCTTTTACAAAGGGTTTGTTTTCCTTTTCATGAGCAAATTTTAGCCGATATGCAAAGAAAATACTAATTTTAATCGAACAATTTAACGTTCAGCTGATACTAGAGCTGATACTACAATACCAACTACCAACGGCCAATATACAGCAAAAGTTTTATTAAGTAAAGTGCACAAACGATGCATGAAATAACAACCGAGAGCATGGATATTTATATTGCATGTACAGTACGACTAGTTTAAAATTTTATTAGTAGCTATAAAAACATGTTTCAAATATTTAGGGTCTTATAAATACAGCTCTAAATCAGAATAAATTTTACTATTACTATTTTGTTGACACTATAATTTTATTGCCACCGTGTATTAGTGAAGTTATATGATAATATATACAAATAAATTAGATGGAACGATTAATGAATCACTACTAAATAACTAATAGTCAAATTTATTGTGTCTTTATTTAAATACATAAACTTATCCCTATTTATTTTTAAACAATGCGTCAATCATTGACTTTGTTTATGATAATTCATTAAGTCACTTTTACAAATAACATGCTAATGACATAAACATGATGAAATCACAATCGTTCCAATTATCAAGTAAATTTTTTGTGAATCCTATTCAGCAAATTGAAGTATTATATGCTAAGTATACACATCTTAGTATCAATAACTTTAGTGAAAAATATCACGTGCAATTTAAGATATTTTGCTCCAACTTATCAATATCGGATTACTCGTTCATTCTTTTTGTCCAAATTAAAAAGGAAACAAAAAAGTGATGCAACATAGGTAAGAAACTATGAAAAAGTAATAAAATATTGGGTTATTATAAATATTCTTTAAATAGTTCTCAATGTATGCATTACATTATATTAATATGACATGCTTACCGAGACGAGGAATTTATTGTTGATGTGGACTTGTCCACTTCCCAGTCCCAGGGGTTCTCTCTCTAATTCCGACAGCATAAGTTCTCGTGTAATCGGAGTTTCCCTTACACGAAATCGTTTGGTCTCGCACGGTAAAGTTGGAATCCATTTCTGGCA